>JANWGL010000226.1:0-52611 GCA_025200755.1 Ceratobasidium sp. C01
ATTTGGTCAGATGAAAACTAGAACCCGAGTGCCAACACCTACGCACTTTGATAAAATGGACCCATTATCACCTCATTCAAGACCGAGATGTATGCGTGGCTAGGCCTGCCATATATAGCGAGAGTACGATTCAATAACCGATACTATCGTGGCGATACGGTATAAGTGGAGGTGTAAAAATTACTATTACCGTTGGCGCCTCATTTCCCGCCTTTCTATCCTAATTCAACTCTTCGCGGACCAAAAGCGGCACATCATTTCGCCATGCGCATCTAGATTTGAGCCCGACCGCACAAACAAAGCTTGTCAAAACATATTACTGAGTATCTAAGCTTTCAACGATTTACCATTCGGACCGTTCAAAATATGGTATAATCGCATCAGGAGTTCTTGTTTCATTAGAATCCTTGCCTCCAGCAGCCGTTCGAGTCTACATGCCCCACCTCCGTCAGTTTACCCACCACCAATGGGCCTCCGGGTCCTGGGGTTTGAGCGTTCTCAAAATGATTGATGCACCGCAGCTTGGGGTGCTCTCCTTGGACCTGGATGATCTAGACTTTTCCGCCGATTTAGATGACATACTGGCCTACGTCGCTTTTGGGAAGAGGGACAATCGACTGGTAAACGATCATTCGAGCTCGCACAAACATACCAATGGGACCATTATCTACCCGGTACTGAAGGATCTCACTATTATCGCCGCGGGAGGCTCACCTGAGTCCCTTGGTAACGTGCTCGCAGCCTGTCAGAACATCGTAAGGCTGGAATGGGAACTCTTGCCGAATTTAGCCAAAAGTATGTGCAGACTACTCGGCGACACCAGGTTTTGCCCACAACTGGAGAATCTCCGAATTCTTCGTGCCTCAGATGAGCTAAAAAATACGCTTTATTAAAGAGCCGAACAAGGCAGACCTCTGAAGATAGTTGAAGTTGCCTCTTGCTGCTGGAACGATATCGCGAGGAGCAACAAACATGCCCTGAAGGAAGCCTTGGAGAGATACATGCCCTACGAGAACTCAGAGTACCCTTCCAGCACCAAGTTAGACGATGGCATGAACACATTCAGCGATGGTGATAAAGGTAGAGAAAACTAGACACCTGAAGTTTCTCACTCGCAGGAGGAGAACCCCTAAATACAAAGGGTTTATGATATGTCCAAATAACTAGTACCATGTACCATATTATCGAATGGAGGCAAGATGTGAAGCACTAATCCGGTCAAATAGGCACTGCATTTAAGCGCATACAGGTGGCATTCGAGCCGCTCGACCTGTCAGGATGTGCCCCCAGTCCTTGTGGATCATTCTACCTCCAAACTGCCTGCAGACACTCCCGAAGAAGACAAGTAGACACATTAATGTATTGTTTAATGAATGCCTGATCTTCAATAAGGCAAAGCCGTAGAACTACGTCCTTACGCAGCGGGATAAGGTGAATTGAAGGACCTTTCGTTGTTCACGTGACGTTGCATTGTTCAATTTGGTGGCGCATTGTTCACGTTGTTTATTTACCGCGCTTATCACTCTCACATTTATTCTACTCGTTCAGCTACCGTTATCAAAAGTTTCCGCCAGTATGGAGAGCCATGTAAGTATTGGCATCCTTTTTTAACATCACTTCTGATGCAGTGGCTGCCAGCAGCACACACAACCCGTAACAGGGCCAGTGCAAAACGCTCTGGAACATTGCGGTGATAACAACAGTTGGTCTATCAACAGGCTCCCGTTCGAAATTCTCTCATGGATACTTAACCTCAGTGAAGATATGTCGAGAGAAATCAAGAATGAGAATGCTCTGAACACCGGAGAACTGGTGATGGTACGCGCGAGTTTATACGTCTATTATGAAGCCTAATATCTGTATGTTTTAGCAAGTTTGTCGGCTTTGGCAAGCTACTGCTCTTAACACGCCCACAGTTCGTGAATTTTACTCTACCAATGACCGACTTACTAAGTGAAGCAGCTGTGGTCACACATAACTATTTCGGATGAAATCCCATTCGAGCGCAATGTGAGGTTTTTATTCCGGTCCGGCCCCGTCATCCCTCTCAGCATAAACATTGAAATGGGAGACGAGTGGATGCACGAAACAAATATCTACTCAGATGACGACGCCAAGGAATGTATTAGGGGGATTTTCAAGTCCATCATATTCCATGGCGGTGTCACCTCCCGCTGGGAATCCTTGGTTATCGTGTCGAAGTCCCAGGTGAGAGAAGCAGTGACAAGCTTTCTCTACGATGCGCGCCTAGACAACCTCCGTGTATTGGAACTTGAGCAGGAAACCGATGAGGAAGCAGAGGGTGACAAGCTAGTCGCCGAGGTGCTCGTTGGACAAACCTCGTCCGAGTCTGCGATGTTTAAAGCTCAACCGCCTCTGCTTCGTTACATGAGACTTACCGGCCTCGTCGACGAGTTCATCTTCTGTCATAAGTCGAAGCCGATATTGTGTAATTTGACTCTCCTGGGTCTGACCGTATACTACTGCCTGCCAGCTCTTATTGATCTACGTCAACTCCTGGTACACAGTCCTCGTCTCGAGACGCTCAATTTATACACAACGGAAATCGAAGACACCCACTTCGAACAGCAGCCGCCGGCAGCCGTTCGTGTCCACATGCCACACCTCCGCCAGTTTACCCATTATCAATGGGTCTCTCGGTCCTGGGGATTGAGCATTCTCAAAATGATTGACGCCCCCCAGCTCGAGATGCTTTCCTTAGGTCTAAACGATTCCGACCTTGATGACGTACTGGCCTATATTGCTTTTGGGAGGAGAGGCAACCAACTGGTAGACGACGAGTCAAGCTTACGCAAACATACCGATGGAGCTACTATCTTCCAGGGGCTAAAACATCTCACTAGTTCATTCATGGGAGGCTCAACTGAGTCCTTTGGGGACATACTCAAGGCGTTTCGAAACCTCACTAAACTGGAATGGAACATCACTTGGGGTTCAGAATCACAAATACCCAGGCTCCTCAGCGACAGCACGGTTTGTCCGCAGCTAGAACATCTCCGAGCTCCTATAGATCCAGAAGGGCTAGAGACGATTATTTATCAACGGGCCGAACAAGGCAGGCCCCTAAAGATAGTCGAAGTTTCCCCCAACTTCTGGGGTTATATTCCTAGGAGCACCAAACGAAAGATGAAGAAAGCCTTAGAGAGATTTGCACCATACGAGATCCCGGAGTATGACGCCAAGGTGAAAGATGATGTAAACACATCCAGCGAAGATGATATTGGCGAAGGTGTCTAGATACCTACGTTTCTTGGATGCGAAAAGTTTAAAATGTACACTCATAATTGCTGTATGATTGCATGAAGACAGGATCCAGATTACTAGCCCAGTGAGATAGGTGCCAGTTTCGAGCGCATATATCAGCGCGGGACTCGCAATGCGTCTCACGCAAGCCTTAAGATCTTAGTCGAACCGCGCAAACAAGGCCAACCAAACTATATCCTAGAGTGTCTGGACCTATCATTTAGGCTGCTTAAACAGTAGTATAACCGCATTAAGGAAATTTAGTTCATTAGAATCATCATACTATATGCTACATACGGGGTAAGCATTACAGAGTTTGTAAAAATATAAACAACTCCAAGTGAACAGCTCAACGCCATTGACTTCGTCGTTTGATCGCGAAGACAGGATGTTCCCCTTATTGATGAAGACAGCGAGCGTAGTATGGGGTAAAATAATGCGAACACATACCCATAGGGAATACGCCTGCAGAGGCAGGAGCACGGCGGGGCGAGGGGAAGGGCTTTCGTTCCCCACGTGACCGGATGACCTTTCATCTCGTGGCGACCGCCCAAATCCTTTTCTGCCGCGATCAACGCAATCACAATTTATCTGTCGAGCTACTACGGCCCACCATACCGACTAGAATGGATAACAATGTACGTCCTAACACCCTATCGCAACACCAATATTGATTCACTGACTGCCAGCAGCAAACACAATCGACAACAGGGTCGACATGGGTAACTTTGGGACATCATAACGATACCCCGTCTATCAATAATCTTCCTTTCGAGGTTCTCTCGTTGATATTCACACTAGGAGAACGAACATCTAGAGGCACCGATGGTGAACCTACCCTCAGCTTTGGGGAATTGGTGATGGTAAGCGCGGGCTCACATGTAACGAGGCCTATGTAACATCTGTACCTTTTAGCAAGTCTGTCATTTTTGGCAAACTATCGCTTTTAACACATCTACAGTTTGTTGATTTTCCTCTGCCCATGATTGACATACTAAGTAAAGCAGCTATGGTTATACATATCCATTTCGGCTCGAATCCCACGCGAGCGTAATGGGAGGTTTTTGGCACAGTCCGGCTCTACCAATCCACTCAGGATAAACATCGACATGCAAGGTCTTTCTGTTCGTGGCATGGTTATCGACGAAGAAGATCAGGAAGAAGAATGCATCCGCGAGATTTTCGAGTTCATCGTATCCCATGGAGGGGCTACCTCGCGCTGGGAAACCTTAGTTGTCATGTCGAGGTACTATGGAATAGTATCAATGACAGAACTTCTCAATGATGCGCGCCTGGACAATCTCCGCTTCTTGAAACTCGAGCAGGAACCCGATGAGCCGTCATATGGCGAAGAGCTAGTTGCTGAGATACTAGTCGAACAAACCTCCCTTGAGTCTGCACTGTTCAAAACCCAGCCGCCCCTGCTTCGTCGTATCGAACTTACTGGCCTTCCTACCGGTTTCATCTTCGGGGACCACCCGAAGCCAGTAATATGCAATCTGACTCTTCTGAATCTATCTATATACTGCTTTTTGCCGACTCTAGTTGGTCTACACGAGCTCCTGGTACACAGTCCTCGCCTTGAGGTACTCGGATTACGGGCGAGTTACATGAGAGAGAGAGATTTTGAGGAGCCGCGAGCCGCTATTCGAGTGCACATGCCCTACCTCCGCGAGTTTACCCACCACCAATGGGCCTCCGGGACCTGGGGTTTGAGCGTTCTCAAAATGATTGACGCCCCACAGCTTAGGACGCTCTCCTTGGGTCTAGAGAACGTGGATCATTACACCTATTTAGATGACATGGCGGCCTATGTCGCTTTTGGGAGGAGAGACAACCGATTGGTAGACGATCATTCGAACTTGGACGAACATAGCGGCGGGACCGCTATCTACCCAGCGCTGAAACATCTTACTATTATGACAGACTCAGTCAAACCCCTCGGTGACATGTTCAGAGCCTGTCAAAATGTCACAAGACTGGACTTGGTACTCGAAGAGGGCGAAGGCGAAAGTATGTGCATGCTGCTGGGTGATACCAAGATTTGCCCACAATTGGAGCATCTTCGAATTGACCGGGTCCCAGACAACCTGAGGACCATGGTTGACGAAAGAGCCGAACAAGGCAGACCTTTGAAGATAGTCGAAGGTGCCTCTTACTTCTGGGGTGAAGTCCCTAGGAGCACCAAACGAGAGATGAAGAAGGCGCTAGAGATATTTGCGCCATACGAGACTTCGTGGTACGGTGTCCGCGACGGGGCGGAAGACGATGCGAATACATTTAGCAATGATGATAGCGACGAAGAAGATCAAACGTCTAACGTTTCTGGTTCGTGATAGGAGAGGTGGAAAGTTTTCAACAGGCCCAAATAGTTAGCCGAATATACTATATGACTCCATGGAGGCGGAATGTGAAGTGCTGGTCCGGTCAGATAGATGTCGTTTTCGAGCGCATATAGGTGGCATTTGGGCCGCTCGCTCCGCTAGAGCTTGCTCTCTACTCGTTATGGACCGCTCTGCCCTAAATAACCTTTAGACGCTCCCACTAAAGAACTTAAGCATAGGTTCCCAAAGGTAGCAACTTACTCGTTTAGGTGCTCATAACGGTATACTAAAGCCCCTAGCATCCGGCCGAGACTCGCTCCGTGATAATGTGTTAGACGCCTGTGCCTGGATGCCTGCTCTGGATCTTAACGTGGTCGGATGACAGCGCGGGGCTGGCCAGAGAGTTGATCAAAGAGGTACTGATCATCTTAAGTTGCAGCACGTCAACCTCAGTTGTCCCGTTTTGCCCTGCGGCAAAGTTCGGCACCGAATAGTTGCGAGCGATAGCCGCGTGCCTGGATGAAAGGAGATGTGATTCATTTAGACATCGTATTGCTCTTTTGGAACCGTTTCAGACAAGTACAAAGGGAAGCAGATAGATTATATGCGTAGTCGAAGATACATATGGAGCAATCCTTTTGCATAATGATAGATTACTCATGAAGATAACACGTGAAATATACAGACAGTATGGCCTAGATGATAAAAAGCTTGACATGAAAGAGCTTATGAATAGGAGATCCAAGCGTGGTTGAAAAGCAATACAGGAGAATAGCATAAAAAAAGCCAACTTCGATCCGAAACACAGTCCGAAAGCGACACATTCAATCGCTACAGTGAAGATCACATACAATATCGCACCTAGAACCAACACCCCCGAACAAAACAATCAATCAGCCCCACGAGCACCGAGCAACACAACACACTCTTCGACTCACGTTACCACCACGTTCACAGTTATATGCGTCGAAGCGTCCGAGAAAATTACATAATGACTTCGCAGCCGGAGCACGGGAGGTCTCCGGGGACTGGAAGAGCCAGGCGTTCTGGCTCGCCGGCCGCCGCGACTTGGTGAGCACCGGGGAGCGGGTGGACGACCGGGTTGGTCGGTCGAGTTAATTGCTGCGGCTGATGCGTCGTTTGTTGGTGCTGTTGCTGTTGATGCTGAAACGTGCGCTGACGTGGGAGGCCGGAAGGCGGGGGAGAGGGTAGGAAGGCCGGCATACCCCGAGGGAGGGAGGTGGTGAGCGGTGGGAGCTGGGTGTGCTGTCTCGGGGTCGGGGTTTGAAGAGGCACCGGACGGGTCGGGAATACGGGCGGGTAGAATGTATTTGAAGGCACGTAGGCCGAAGCTGTCTGTTGTGACATTTCGGAGCCCGTAGGGGTCATAATGAACGCTGATAGGGAAGCCAAGCACAGCAATTGAGTAAACCCTCGAAGAGTATGAAGAAGTGATGGGAGCGCTCACCATCCTCAGCATATGGGTCACTCTGAAGGGGATAATACGGAACCTGGGACTGAGGCAGAGCCGGATCCATGTACATGAGGGAGGCAAATTCGGGGTCGAACAGTCCGTACTGGCCAAAGTCGACGGGCTCGAGCATCTCCGTCGGCCAAACGGTCCGATCGACATCGGCATCGGCTCCAGCGATGACGGGCGACCCGGAGATGGTCGACGGCGACGGGTATGAGATGAATTGGTCCGGCATTGAAGGCGGGGAATGAGAGCGGGGGGAAAGGGTTCACACAATCGGCACGTTGAAAAGGTCCAGGTGTATCACGGCTCTCAAAAGTAACATAGGCACGCGCAGTAATCCCAAGTAGTCAGAGTGAAAACCACCAGCACTAAGGAGTCCAGAGCCGCAGCGGGGGGGAGGGGGAGGCGCAAAAAAATGGGCCGATCGCAGAAGGGCAGCGAGTAGCTCCACATGGGCCTCTTTTATGTGCGCCGCGTTGTGCTAACTCAAGCGTGATCGAGCACGCACGCCCCGGAGGTGACCCCTCCGTGTTTGGTACTGTGTGTATAGCCCAGATTAAACACGGCAAATGCGGCTCTTTTGTCATGCTGGGTCGTGCGCTGTGCCAAATATGTGCAAGGGAGCGATGCCGCATCAGTGGCTGTCCCGAAGCAATCGCCAAATGAATGGACGGACTGCACGGCCACCGTTTAGGACAGACAGAACCCAGCCTGACGTACCTCAACCATGTCAGCCGCCGTAGACGCCGCTGTCGCTCCACGCCAAGCTGTCAGTCCTTGTGTCTTGTTCTGTCCCGCATACAGGAGCCGAAAAGGATGACGAGACACGTATTGGACACGAGGGATGATCCAGGAACGAGGCTACACCTTCGCAGGGCATACAACGCGGGTGTGAACAGATGCGCAAAACGAGCGCATTCTGACAGATCTGCAGCGCAAGTACTATCTCCATCCCCATCCACATCCGCAGCCGATTGACCCGTGCAAGTAATACGGCATCTAAAGCCCGAACCGCCGCCACCCCCATCCCCATGACCAAGAACCCAAAGATCGAAGTCAAGGGAAGACGCAAGAACTTCGCGGCCTTTCATTTCCCTGGCTCGCACGCGACATCTTTCCATCTCGAACAAATTGCAGGCCTAGTGCACCTTCGATTCTCACTTGCCCACCCGGTGTTCAAGAACAAATGGCAATTGCATTACAATTTTTTGGATGTATCCTGTGTATACGTGGCTACGTGCGTCTACAGGTTACCTTTAACGGCGGCATCCACACCCGATGCGAAGTACTCGATGTTCTTGGCATTCAAGCCGGCCATTGAGATACGTCCGTCAGCCGTCATGTAGATGTGCGCCTTCTCGGCCAGTGCGCGGGTCTGAGGCTGGGTCAAGCCCGTGAAGCTGTGATTGGAGGTGCAGTGTTAGTGTCAACGCCAAGTATCCACACAAAGGGAGTGAGAAAAGCACAGCTATTCGCTCATGTCGGGGCATATCGCGTAGGACTCTTCCCGGGGGAATGAATCGGGACGAGAAAGAGACGCAATGCATACGTGCAACACGTAGACAATGAGCCTAATCACGATAACCGCCTCAATTTGGAAACTAGTCCTGCGAGACCCGCAACTTCTCCCATCCAATTTCCATCCATCAAATACGATAACCCCCAAATTAACCGACTCGCCATCCATCGGAAAAAGATGGGGGGAGTGGAGGGGGAAGATCACAAAACAAAAGACAAAAATACAAATTGACAAATGCGATCAACTCACCTGAACATGCCGATCTGGGACTTGATATGTCCCCACTCGCCAGGCGTCCCCGCGCTCTTGAGCGAATTGTACAACGTATCACGCATAGAAATGATACGATCCGCCATACCCTTCACCTCACCCTCCCTACGTAAGAAAAAAATTGAAGCACAATCAGTCAACAGGGCGAAGACCAGAGCGGGCTTATTTAGGAAAGATGAAATGGACAGTTTGGGAGGCAATCATTTCTGCTTTGCGGTGCGCGCATATCAATGTGGCTTCTCCCGCGCACATTGAGAGGTAAACCCCACACCAAGAATAAGAGCTGTGATGTGCTGGAGTAGGGCACCGTCGCCGCCAGAGCCAGTTGTCATAACACTGCTCCATCCCCCACCTCGCACGGGCCGTGGGTAAGCTCATATGCGCTCCGACAGCCGCCGTGATCAAAGGTTCCAACTTCCAGCTCCCTCCAAAGCATGATGGCAACAAAGCCCTCTCTTCCTCCCGACAACTAAACCTTCTTTCCCCAACAAACAGACAGGCTTAACTCCACTCACCACTGCTTATACAGCGCCTCATCACCCAAAATCGTGCCAGCAATACGCGCACCGTGGATAGGCGGGTTCGAGTACATGGGACGCACAATAATCTTGATCTGGCTGTCCACACGTGCGCGCTCCTCGGGCGACGAGGTCGTAAGCGAGAACGCGCCTACACGTTCACCGTAAAGACCCATGTTCTATCAAAGCGCGTTGTTCTTTAATTTGACAATATTGGTAGAAAATGATAGGCCGGCGAACCTTTGCGAAGGACTGGGAAAGCGCGATTTGATGGCCCTCCTTGACAAAGTGGCGGACGGCGAACGCGTCTTTTGCGGTATCGCCGGACGCGAAACCTTGGTAGGCCATATCGAAGAAGGGGAAAAGGGAGCGCTCCTACATTGGTGGAAGATCTTCGTCAGTTTCGGAATATACGGGACAAGGAAAAAAGGCAGAAATATTGACCTTGACAATGTCTGAGATCTCCTGCCATTGAGCCGGAGTGGGATCGACACCAGTAGGGTTGTGTGCACAGGCATGCAAGAGAACGATACTCTTCTCCGGCGCAGCCTATTCATAAAACACAAGTCAGAATCGCGACATTACAACGCGTTTCCTTGTTTTGACGTACCTTCAAATCCTCCTTGAGTCCCGCGAAATCAAGACCGACGGTTTTCTTGTCAAAGTACCTGTATCCCTTGACCTCGAGGCCAGAGTCACGGAAGATAGGGGTGTGGTTGCCCCAAGAAGGAACGGGGAGGTAGATAGTCTTGCTGTGGGGATAGTGACGCGCAAGGAACGCGCCTCCAATACGGAGAGCGCCTGTTCCAGAGATGGATTGAGTCACAGCGACCTACTGACGAGTCAGTATCAAAAATAGGGGGAATAATGTGATGGTAAAAACTTACGCGGTTCTCGGTGATCGGCGCGCTGTCGGCGCCGTACGCAAGCTTAGCGGCACACTTAGTAAAGTCTGCGAGACCAGTGATGGGCAAGTATTCCTTGTCAGCCTTGGCCGCACTGATCCTCTCCTCAGCCTGAGGTAGATCAAATCAACAAAACGTAAACTGCGCAACAAACGCTAAATGTCTCTTACCGCCTTGACGCTTGGGAGTACGTAGGGCTTGCCATCGCCATCACGGTAGGCGCCAACACCAAGGTTAATCTTGCGGGGGTCTTTATCAGCCTTGAACGCCTCAGTAACACCTGTGAATCTAATTAGCTTATGTATTTTCCCACGCCTATGTCTACGCCTACGGACCGAGAATTGGGTCTGGGGGACCAGCGGGAACGTTAGACCAGGTAGAAAGAGGGGCCGCAGTGCGGAGAGAGAGTCGCGCGAGGGGGCGCTGGACTGCACGGATGCTCATAGCCATTGCTGTAGTTTAGAGGTGGTTGTCGGGGTTGGAATGAGAAAGCGCCTGGCGGACGTTGTCTTGAGGAGAATAAAGGGTTTTCGGAGCAAGTCGGGCTAGGACTCGTACTCACGCAGACGACAGCTGTAAATGCGAACGGGAATTCAAGTCTTTTCTGTTCTTATATGCGTCTCTCGCCGGTTCTTGGCGGACTAGCACGCCCCCACACGCCCTTACAGGGATATCAGGTGCTCTCACAGCTGCCAAAGCAAGCACTCCTTCAATGTCTATTTTCCCACGCTCTGTCTCTACCATTAGCTACACGCATCAGGGCTGGTCTCGCTCGAAGGTTCATCCGCATCTGTATTTCTCTGCTATTGTACATTTTTATCTCTTGTTCATTCATCTACTTCTCACTTGGGCGCCTTCTCTATCCCCACCTTCAACGCGTCGCACATATCCTTCGCGTCTCCGAACAACATCCGCGTATTAGGCATGTAGAACATCGGGTTCGGCACATCAGCTGTACGAATTCACCACGCCCCGTCTCAAAAGTCAGATCCAATACATGATCACATGTGGTTGAACGCACCATAACCGCTGGACATCCCACGCTTCATGACCACGACCTGCTTGCTCTTCCAGACATGCATAACCGGCATACCCGCGATCGACGACCCTGGTTCGAGAGCGATAGGGTTTACCGTATCGTTTGCCCCAATCACGAGCGTCACGTCCGTTTCGCCAAAGTCATCATTGATTTCGTCCATTTCGAGCACGACTGTTGAGGTAAATGAATGTGAACATTCGAATATTGCATAGGTAAGCGGCAATACGTACGGTCGTATGGGACACCAGCCTCGGCAAGTAGGACATTGCATTGTCCGGGCATACGTCCAGCAACGGGATGCACCGCGAAGCGCACCTTGATCCCACGAGCACGGAGCAAATTGGTCATTTCAGAGATCGCGAATTGAGCCTTGGCCACAGCCATTCCATAACTAAACACTCAAAGTAAACACATAGTTAGGGCATGGAGTTCAGGGGACGTACCCAGGAGCAATAATGACAGTCTCTGCGCCTGTGAGAGATTCTACCACTTCGTCTACGTTCGTCTTTGTAATTGAGCCTTCCATCTTGCGTTCGGGTCCGCCAGTCGGAGGAGGAGCGATACCACCGAATAAAACGTTGGTTAAGCTTCGATTCATAGCCACGCACTAAAAGTGCCATAGTTAAATCTACAAAGTATATGGGCGGCCAGCTGGTACTCACCATAATGTAGGAAAGAATGGAACCGGAAACACCAATCAAACTGCCCACAGCGGTTAGCAAGTCGTTCTGCAACATCAGACCTATCTCACGCTATTAGCTTTCCGTCCACTTCAAAGAGAATATGTACGAACCTTCCGCAACGAGCGCGAAACCAGAATACGCATTCAGCACGGTAATAACAACAGGCATATCTATAAAGCACGCCTTGGATTAGTGCATACACTCAGTTCAACTAACGTTCGAACGCACCAGCGCCACCGATAGCAGCTGTAGTCGTGTACCCCTTGATAAAGCTCATGATTGCGTTTCCAGTAAGGCAGAGCGCAGCGACGACGGGTGCGGCGGGGGCCATGGTCACGAATGCTCCAAGTGTCGCAGCGTTGGCAGCCAAGAGACCTGAGTTGATGAGGTGTCGTCCAGGAAGAACGAGCGGCTTGCTACCCATCTTTCCAGCGAGCTTCAAGAAAGCCACAATACTACCTACAAACCCAAGTCCAATTAATCAACTACCCCCAAAAAAGAGCAAATACACTAACCTGTGAACGTGATTCCACCAACAAGCACACCCAAATACGCAGTGACCATATGCAACGTCGATAGCTCCACATGTCCGACCTCAGCCATCACGCTTCCGATACTCGTCAACACAGCCGCGAGACCGACGACGGAATGCAAGGCAGCGACCATCTGAGGGAGCTCTGTACCCGTGATGCGACGACCGATCCAACGACCGAACAGCCCGCCAACACCTGCTAGACCTGCGAACTGGGCGAGGACGGGGGCGGGGAAGCCGACGGCCGCGAGGGAGGCGACTATGCCGGAGCCGACACCGAGTATACCCAGAGCGTTGCCTTGGCGGGCGGTAGATTGGGATGCGAGACCAGAAAGGGAGCCTAATAATCCAAGCACAAGTTAGTGAGAGGTTGGTGTAGTTGATAAGGTAGGTTCGTTGGCACTTACCGATACACAACAAACTGCTAGTCAAATAACCTGCTTGAACGAGGCCAGCCATACCAGTAGACGCAGCAGCCAAGAAAGCGCCAGTGAACACGACTCCGGGGACGGCGTACAACCAAGGATACTCAGGAGGATCGGTAGGGCGCTTGAACATGTCGAGCATACGCTGAGTAATGATGAATCCACCGAATACGTTCACGCTCGCGAGAAGAACTGAAGCCGCGCCGAGGAGTTGGGGGATCGTCTCGGGCAAGTATCCGCCACCCATGATGAAGACGCCTCCAATACCGACCATACCTGTACAGAAATTCATGTGAGAATGTGATGGTTGAGAGTCGCATGTAGGAGATCCTTACCGGAAATAGCGTTGGTAACACTCATCAAAGGACTATGCAGCGCAGGAGTGACACCCCACACAACGCGATAACCGATCAACCCAGCAAGCCCAAACGTATAAAAGTTAGCCATAAACATCGGTGTCGTCGCCTTTCCCAAAGCAACAACTCCACCCATCCCAGCAGTAAGCGCAGCAACTTCCCTCGATACCTTCTGCCACGGTGTAATTGCGAGCGCTTCAGGCTTGACCTCGACGGGAAGTTGAGCGCTAGCAGCGGCGACGGGTGGGGCAGGTGGTGCGGGAGCGGGCCAGAGGAGTTTGCCTTGGTGAAGGACGATGGATCGGCGTGCAATTTCGTCGGACATGTCGATTGCAAGTTGGCCATCATGGTTCGGGGCAGTGAGCGTGAGCAGGAACTTGGTGATATTGTTCGAGTATAGGTTGGACGATTGGCGGGCTAGTCGAGATGGGAGATCCGTGTAGCCTAGAAAAGCGGGAATAAGGTAAGTATAAATGTATAAGAGTATGGAGGAGGAAGACATACCGATAACATTGACGCCAGCATAGGTATGCATCTCGCCTGGTCGTGTGACCTCGCAGTTTCCACCGTTCTCAGCAGCCAAATCGACGATAACCGAGCCTTGCTTCATCGCAGATACCATCTCCTTTGTGATCAACTTGGGAGCTGGTTTGCCGGGAATCAGAGCCTGTGTGTCCCTAGATGTGAGAATAAAGTACGAATTGTAGCCAAATTAATTCGTACCGTGGTGATAACGATGTCGACCTCTTTGCATTGTTCCATAAACAGTGCCATTTCTGCCTCGATGAACTCCTTGGACATTGTCTTGGCGTATCCGCCAGCACCAGAACCATCTTCTTTAATGCTGACTTCCAAGAATTCGGCACCGAGAGACTGAACCTGTTCGCGCGCAGCTGGACGAGTATCGAAGCCTCGAACGATAGCACCCATACGACGAGCCTGTACCGGTGTTTTAGTAAATGGAAATGGATATGCTCGATAATGTACTAACCGTTACGATTGCACTCAAACCAGCGACACCAGCACCAATGATAAGAACCTTGCAAGGTGGAATCTTGCCCGCAGCAGTAACCTGACCAGTAAGGAATCGACCGAATACATTCGAAGCTTCAAGGACGGCCTTGTAACCCGCAACATTTGCCATCGAACTGCAAACATCGTTGAGTTATGAAACCTAGGCCAACAAGTCTTGACGAACCTTAGTGCGTCCATCGATTGAGCCCGAGAGATACGAGGTACGCAGTCCATCCCAAATGCAGTAATTTTTTTCTTTGCCAGTTGTTCGACCAGTTCCTTGTTCTGCGCCGGGTACATGAACGAAATCAAGGTACTACCATTCCGAATCATATCGATCTCCGGCTTCGAGCTAGAAAGGCCTTTCTCGAGGACCGGAGCACGGACTTTGAGCAGTATATCGGATTGTTCGTAGACAGCATCTCGGGTCGCGATCGTCCCTCCAGCGCTCTTGTAGTCTTCGTCAGCGAATTGGGCTTGGAAACCAGCGCCTTCTTCTACGAGCACTTGTTTGAATCCTTTCTTGAGCAGCAGAGCGGTATTGGTGGGAGTAAGTGCGACCCGACGTTCCCCGGGGAATCCCTCAACAGCCACTCCGATGGTAAGTTTCGAATATGGTATCCCGTTGACTATCGGGTCCGATAAGTACTTTGCCACCCGATTCATCACTTCATCATGAGTCACGTACTGGGTATATCTTTGGCGGCGTCGTGCGGAACCTGGTAGTTAAATCGGCTTGTGTGGAAAGATCGAGTGAGGTTCACTGTAATAGCAGGGATGTCAATAGGGTGTCGTGTACATCAGGGCGATCAGTACTCACAACGCAATGTGGACAGGCCTGCAAGGGCGGTAGGGCGCCCCCAGCGCCTGCACGGCAAGCAAGCTACGGAGAGCGACATGTTGATTGTCGGCCTCTCCCTGCGCAGCTGCTTTTCGACACTGCAGTGACCTCGGGTGGTGGTAGGAAGTGAGCTGGCAGTGGAAACCGCTTCTGACTTTCGGCCGGTTCTGGAAGAGTTCTGGACGAAAATGGATGTTGAGCTTACGCCAGAGACCAAAAATTATAAGTCGCGTCTACGCCAGATGGTGCATCTCGGGAGGCAGGTGGAACGTCGCCGGAGTGCCGTCCATAAATCGAACAGAAATGACTCGAATTAATTCAATAAATTTCAAACGATCGGAGTGCAAAGTCGTTGCGGAGCCCCGTAACGTTCAAGTTGAGTTGCTAAGCGCCCAGTCCAACTAAGAGAATACACACGACCAAATAAATACTCCAAGCGTCCTATTAACTAAGCTACAGCAACATACTGACTTAATTGTGTTCACAAAACAAAATTATGAAAAGACATTAAGCCAACAGGACAGACGAGATAAAGTGACAGACATGCTTCATTCGATTTTCCATGAGACGCCGTTCAATCTCCCAACATCTGAACCAGTAATGGTCAGCTATTGGTGTAAATTGGCTACTGGCCGGGCAGTGGCTTACCTTTACTAGCAAGTTGCTCGAATGCGGAAGGGGACATATCAATGTCGTCATGTCCACACGAAGGACATTCGTCGACCACGCGTACCTGCACAGACTTGCCCTGCCATTTAATGGTGGCCGTTTTACCACACGCCGTGCTCGTTCCCTGCCCGTCTGATTTCAAGGTTTGTCAGTCTCCGCGCTAGGAACTAGACCGCCGCATATACTCACAGGAGGTCTCATCCCATAAACTCTGACTAATGGCTATGACATACTCGCTGTCGCTATTATCCCATCCGCAGGCGCCGCGGCCTTCTGACGGACTGTCTGCCATAGGAAACCCGTTATGTATAGGACATAAAGTATAATTGAAATGGACGTACAGTACGTAGCCGATCCTTTGTGGGTATCACCGCCCCGAGACATAAGCTCGCGGGAGGCCACTGGAGCAGCATGAACGAAGCTAGTCAAGGCAAAACCAGACGCGACGAGGAGGAGAATATTATAAAAGAAGTTCATGCTGGAGGAGCAGATAGGTTGTAAGTGTAAGGAGCGTGAGGAAAAGAGTGTGGGAGACGGGGTCAACAAACGAGAGCAGAAGATGTATTGAGAACACATGGACTTGAGGTTTGCTTTTATACCTTGGCGGGGTTTGTCCATCTCCGTTCTTTGAGGCTTCTAGTGTGAAATGGAGTTCCAGCCTGACGTGAACTTCCAAATTACCCGTTTAGCGTTTTGAGTTGGGTGACGTAGTCAGGTAGCCTAATTGTTTAGGTAGGGAAACTTGAGCTTTGAAGAGGGCATGATATCCGGGGGGTCGATGTATGTGATGAATCGCATAGCAAAAATACTCGATACAAACAAATCGCGCCGCTATTTGTGCACGCGATTTCATTTGCACCCATAAGAAATACATACGTCTTAGGAGTTGGTATTCGTAACCGATTATGTTTCAAGAAGTTAAAATGTTTCTGGGGGTGGGTGCCCGCCGCCGCTGTTGGATGTAACGCTTGCCAGTCGTCGGCTATTGATTCCAATTATCAATCCTAGACGGTGAGTTGTAAAGTCCGGCCATTTATAAATATAGTCCGTTGGATTGGTTTGGTGTTATAGTTCGCTGCGCACTCCGGCTCCTCGATCTTGGAAATTCTGATTACGCTGCATTCTTCATGGGAAGGTCGAGAACATTTCGAGTACAGGTTGGCTTGGCTTAACATTACGCAAAAGGCAATATCACGTTTCAAAACAGATCGTGTTCCAGGTGATGCTTCGCTTCTTGCGGAACTCGACTCCGCGGTCAGCGCACACCAGATCCCTATCCTCCACGTTTTAGGCCCTAAATCGAATAAAAATGAAGCTGAAATGCAACTCGTTATCGAGCGCCGTTACGACAGAGAACACTTAATATACCGGCGGGGATATACCTTTCGGCGACTCAAAGATGTGCGCAGCCTCGCCTGACCCCTCAGACAAGGGCATCTAGTCCCGTCTGTCACCTCCTTGCCACAAGAGAACAGTCGTTTTAGCTTCAAGTCAGCGTACTATATCAATGCTTCTTCGCAAATAATGGGCCCCTTTTTGAAAGTACCTCTTGTGACCCACCTTGGCGAGAAATCAGGCATATGCTCCGTCCGATATGGGGTAGCCGTTCGCGTTACTGGTGGTGACCCACCAGTCAGTCGCCTATTTAAGTCCCCCCCCCCTCAAAATGTGCAAAAAATAACCGCAGTTATCTCAGTTCCAGTTCTTCCTGAAGGAAACTCGGGATTTGTCGAACCATCTGGGCACTGAAAAGATAACGACGCAGTCCTCAGAGAGGTCAGGGACAAGGGTGAGGCCATCGCAAGCTTTCAACAACATATCGGGACTCGAAGGTAGATGAGACAAAAACACGTAGCTATGTTCCTCGCAAAGCTGAGCTACGAATATTTAAATCAACCATGGTTCAACCCGGGTAACGAAGCGAAAAGAGGGTATTCAAAACACATACAATCACTCACAGTCTTAAGTAAGCTTAATTGCCAATTATGCTTGAGTGGTGGTGAGTCTCCTGAGATATTTTTAACCCGCACGAGTTATAAACAGCTCTGAGGTAACTTTACGTAGTGCTCGTGCTCTGTATGTATGCGCACAAGCGGCGGCTGGGTGTATGCGCGTTACACTGCGTTGGAGGAAGCGGTGGCTGTTGCGGTTGCGATGAGGAGCTGATGGATGAGATGACGTCAGATGTGCTGCGACGCGATGGGGAGATAGATAAAGGTCACTCAAGGACGAACTTTGAACGACGACATCCAACGTGGTACTAGAAAAACACGAGAGCACCACATACGAAAGACAGAATACAGACTCAATGATTTCATTTACGACCACTTTGCTGGTCGTCGCGCTCTTATGCGTGCTCGTCCCGCATGTGGCGGCGTTTGGCGCGGGCGACATCCCAGAGTAAGTTCCTTGCCTTCCAGCCTGCCACCTTTCTTATTGACTTCGGGTGTAGCTATGCATACCTCAACGATAAAGGTATGCTTTCCACTTATCTGATTTCCGAATCGTTGTTTGCGATTTAACGCGTCTGCTTAGCATTCCGCCACGGAGATATCGAATCAATCCTCACCACCCTAGCTAAGAATGTTGGCTCTGGTGGGGGGTTTGGTGGAGGCGTTGCAGGCATTCTTGCTGGCGTCGCCAAAGCAGCATTGAACCGCGGTAAGGGCGACAGGTTCACCAGCCTAGATGTCAAGCGCGTTTACTTTGTGCGTTTCTCGCGTTCCCGTCTTGGCCCTCGGTAAGGTACTGAGCTACAATTCCTTGTATATAGGGCAACTGGCTCCGTGATTACTCTCAAGCGATGGACATTGCTGGTTTGTCTAAGCTCACTGCGCAAACACTCATAACTGTTGTTAGTGCCCTCGGGTTCATGGTATGCGCTTTTATTATCTTTGCTGTAGTCAAAAAACCAAGACTTATCGGGCTCGTAGACTTTTGGATTCGCGACGGAAGAGTTCCAAGTTACTGCTGACAGGCTTGGCGTATATCTCCCCATCGAGGTACGCTCATCTCCCGGTCCCACCTAGCATCATAATATTTACAATATGATTTTAGCACATTGATAAGTGAGCGTGTTATATTCATGATCGCGCGCCATCGCTGAACACAGATCCATTGTTCAGCCCCAAAGGATATGCGGAGAAGGAAGGAGATGCGCGCCAGTTCCACCCCAAGCTTCGACCGCCTGTGGATCCGCGCGAGCTCGAGATCGACCAAAACACTGGCATGAAGGTTCGCTTACAAGGTCTTTCTAATTCATGTTTCGATTTGAATATTTCTTCTTAGAACTATATTGCGACTGAGGGCCAATCTTGGGACACTTCCACTGCACATGTCCGCCGTACACTCGAGGCTTGCATTCAACATGGACGACAGGCTAACGGTCAGGAAGGCGCTGATATGTGGGAGTCTTTCAGGTTGTTGGGTACTGCACTGCATACTCTTGAGGACTTGTTGGCGCATAGTGCGTTTATCCGACTCTTTACTTATTACATTTGGAAGGCTGATAGGTTTGTAGGCAACTGGTGTGAGTTGGGTCTTTTGAAGCTCGGACACAGCGAAGTGTTTTGCCATGTCGGGGACAATGGTACGCGCGTTCAGAACTGAGCATCGCGGACGTATTATCTCACTACCACTTCAGTCAAGGTCAATACTCCTAATGGACAGGCGCCGCCTCTCATCACTGGTACCTTCGGCTCCGCAGACTTTATGCATAGTATGCTTGGTGAAGCAACCGAGTAAGTCATTTGATTCGATATTTTCTGGATATCTTCTAACTCGTTCCGCCTATAGTCACCTGAGCGAGGCCAGCGTGTCCGATCTTAGCAAGAAGATGAACGAGGTATGTTCTCCGAAACTGCATCGTATGACGCCCAAATACTAACAATGTGACCTACAGTTGAAGAACCAAGATCAATCCCAATCGCCCATTGTCAAATTGCGTGCTATTCTCAGCCAGATCCCGTCCGGCGGAGGCGACGACAAGCAGAATGCGATGAACCAGGGAGACGAGATTCGCGCTAAGGCGTTCAACTTCGTACGTTTTAAATTCATTATTATGGGTGATTTAAATTGGTGTTCATAGGGTGGTTAGAATCCGGATGATGTTGCGCCTGAAGATGTCCAGAAGCAGTTACTCGAGATCTTGAAGTGGCATGATCAAGTTATGCACGATGTCACCGAGGTTAGCCTGCGCACTGAATCTAGGTTACCTTATTGACCTGACGCTATCTTCCTATACTAGACGATTCAGAATATCCCAGGTTTGGAGAGCCTCTTGGATGATCTCACCAACGCAATGAGTGCATGTAAGCATTATGGAATTTACTTTATCCGACAAGTGTGGTTAATATATGCGCTAGACGTTTACACCACACTCGAGCCGTGGCTCACTCCGATCCTCCAGCAATCGACCAGTGCGCTCCAGGAGGGATCTGCCGCTGTGATCGATACCGCTGATCAGTATGAGGCAAGTCGACTTTGCTCATTGAGCCCTGCGCCCTCTCTGATTTGATCTTTTAGGTATTCACTAATCCCGATGCGTCCGACCCTTCGCACTCGCTCTTATCCAAGGACCACTTTGGGTACGCTGTGTCGTCTTGCGCCGCCCGACACACCTCGGCTTATCATTGCATATATAGACTGATCTTGAACGAGCCTGCTGGCAAGATCGCGCTCGTCGTCGTAAAGCATACCGTCGAACTCATCGTCGAGGCTTGGTATGACCATAACAGGGATGTCGGGGGAACAATCAACCAGGTATGTGCTACCTCGCTCTGGTCCTAAAGCCCGTAGACTCATTCCGGTCATAGGTTATGGAGGCGTTCCATCACCCGTACTACGCGACGGGCAGCTCTCGAATTCAGAACGAGATGGCCGAAGAGCTTTCTAAGTGGTTTAACGAACTTGGATCGGAGGTCCGTCTCATTTGTTTTGATGCATCGACTGAACTAATGCGAATGTTGTTTTTGGCTTTTAGGGATCGCAGATCCTCCAACTTTTGACCAAGGAAAGCGTCCGTGAGGGCAAGAACAAGCGAGCTGGTGCCGAGGATAGCGGCCACGGCCACGGTCAGTCTGGAGGGTACGGGCAACAGTCAGGCGGTTACGGGGGCCAGCAATCCGGCGGTCAGCAATCCAGTGGTTATGGTCGCCAGCAACAGTCCGGAGGATACGGCCAGCAGTCTAGCGGATATGGGCAACAGTCCAGCGGATATGGGGGTCAATCGGGTGGCTACGGTCGGAGCGAAGAGACTGAAGGCTGTGGTGGTCAGCCTGGTAGGCACGGCGGCCAGTCTGGCGGCTATGGCGGTCAGTCCGGCGGCGGGTACGGAGGAGGAGAGTCTGGCGGGTACGGAGGAGAGTCTGGAGGCTATGGCGGTCGCACAGGTGGCTACGGTAATACCGACGACAACTCCCAGTCGACGTACGGCGGTCGCAACCAAGGGTCTGGCCGCAATCAGGAGTCTGGCTACGGCGGAGGAGGATATGGTCAATCCAACGATAATGAGCACGGATCTCGCCGCCAGGAGCATCACAGCGGATATAATCCTTCTTATGAGTCCAACGAGGGAGGACGTTCTCGCCGTGACAACGACGAAGGCGGGTACGGTTCACGTCGTAATGACGATGAAGGCGGGTATGGTTCACGTCGAAACGATGATGAAGGCGGATATAGTTCACGCCGCAATGATGATGAGGGCGGGTATAGTTCGCGCCGCAACGACGAGGGTGGATATGGTTCGCGTCGCCAGCCCGAGGAGAGCAGTGGGTATCAGCCATCGTATGGCTCGAGCCGCAACGAGGACTCTTATGGTCAACGTGAGGAGCGCACTTCGTACGGTGGTGGAGGGTACGGAGGTAGCGGAGGAGGGTATGGAGGTAGCGGTGAGGGTTATGGTGGAGGAGATCGCCGCCGCCGTGATGATGACGAGGAGCGCCCTCACCATGGCCGCCACCACCGCAATGACGACGAGGAAACGTTTGGCGCTGAACGCCTGAATATTAGAGATGACAATGAAGGGCATGGTGGCGGACGTCGCCACCAGGGCTACAACCCCGACTATTAAACGCTGAAACGAGGTTAGTCCGCTATTACACCCACTGAAGGATAACTCACGAGGTTGTTTCAATAGGCTGGATGTAATCTGTGTTTATCATATATCTGAAGTGAACAATAGCCTTGAAATAAATGAGATGAATCTTGTGTTTGAGCTACCGTTGAACTGAAAATGTGTTATCGAATTCAATACAAAGCATTTACAAATCAGAATTGTTAGAGATTAGGGTTAGGCCTAGGAAAGTTGAAAAAGAAAAGAGAAATCCCGCGACGACGCGAGCCAGTAGTGTAATGGCAAGGTCATCTTGTGTCCGCTCGTGCAAGCAGAGGAGCAGCCACCCGGGCGGCAAAAATTGAATAATCGATATAGGTGGCAATGCCACCGTTTAGTCGATTAAGACTAAAAGAACAGATACTACACTTGATCTAAGCCAAAAGGCCAGAGTGGTAAAGATCAATGAACACTTGGACCAGGTATATATATTTGTTGAAGCTGGTCCGTGCGCGGTGGACTCATGTCAGGGGCGTTCGCTCTGTTTGTGGGTCAGGCTCTGAACGATTGCGTAGTCGAAACTACTGGACTTGGCGCAGAGTCGTTACCCACCGTTTACGCTGTTTTATCCACTCTTCTAATTACCCCCTATTCCAAGCTCAAGTAAAATGCCCCCGTCCCGGAAGTATCGACTCCATTTAATCAACTTAAGATTAACATCCGCATATATATTACGTTAGCCTATAATGCTATTACTCCTCTTCATCCTCCTCACTATCCTCTGTCACCTCTAAGGCTGCGAACCTACTTGTTGTCACCCTGCGCGCCAGGGGCTCCTCTACTTCCTCGAGGTCTTCCTCGTCAGTTGCCTCGCTCTCAGTATGTTCGTCATCGGGCCCCACTGACGCTCCGAGTTCACTTGGATCGCCTTTTTCCAAGTCTTTCCTGTCTCTCTCGTCTTCGCTCGATGGAACATCATCTTCGTCCTCGTGAATGCGCCCACTTTGCACCAGAATCCCCGACAGGCTAGCCGGAGGATCAGAGCCTGGCGGCCAAAACGACCAACCAACGCGGCCCTCAACTATGCTCCTTATCACTGAAATTGCTATCTTTAGTTATCTTTGTGCAAATAAATAGATATAGTTAGACGTACTGGCATTCCCGGCTCGCATCGCATCGGGTCGACCAGCCTTGGCCGTCTTCCATCCACGCTTTGAAGCATACGCACTCATAACCTGCATCGCTGTCCATGCTGCGTTTTCGGCACGGCCTGCTATATTGGTCGGCCGCATCCCGTCTCTCCACGTCCGCTTATCTTCAATGACCTCCTCCGGTTCGAGCATGCTTCGATCGACTCCAAACACGCTTTCGATAGGCATGAGGTCTCCAACATAGCGAATGCACGCAGGCAAGGCGGGGATTTGTGAAATTGGAAGAACGTTGGACAAGACTTGGAGTTCCATAGGAACCAATGCGGGTAAAACCAGGCCGGGACAATCGACCAGGCGAATTTCTGGGGTCAAGAAAAGAGTTTGAAAGTGCTTCGTCTGGCGCGACCGGCTATTAGTATGAGCTTCGGTTCGGTTAGAGGTATTTCGGGACGCACCTTCCCCGGAGTCCTAGACGCTTTCACTTTGTGCTCGCCGAATAGCGCATTCAGCAGTGAAGATTTACCAACATTAGGTTGACCTAAGCTTCGACGAGCTAAGTCAATATTCATATAACTAGTCGTAGAGCTTCGATTATCCTTACCGATAAGCCCAACTGTCAAGAACCTATTTTCCAAGTACTCTTTTGAGGGTGCATCTTCGTCTTCCTCGTCTGCAGGCGGGGTGTCGCCTCCATCAGTCTGGAGGTTCACATCGCCTATCGGTGGGGCTGTGTTCTCTTGATTGCTGCCCCTACGACCGATTGCCTCCCAGTCGATTTGAGTCCGGACTACAGGTTGCCACTTGCTCAGCTTATCGGGATCCTCCTTGACACGCGGTGGTGGCTCCATCAAAGCTTCATGTGCTGTCTTCAACGCGGTACGAAGCTCATCCAACAGGTTCGTAGGCATGTGAGGTTGATATCTCATCCGGGAGCCTAGAAATAAAACGTCAAGACTTGAACGAATCTCGCGACATCGATACGCACCTTGTCCTACCCCATAACTGACCTCCTCGTAACTCTGGATCCCAACGACTTGGATTCCGCTTTCTCCGTATCGCTCCTTGAGCCAAGTTCGCCACGCATTCGCACATTCTTCCCCAACAATGTCGATCTTGGTTAAAACTAGGATCACTTGTCGGGCAGGGCGTAAGGATTTGATATATGCGTCAAGGGAGGGCGGGTAATGTAGTGGGGGGCAGCGTGCATCCAGCAATAGCATGAGAATCGAAGATAATTCGCAGACTCTCCAGAGTTGCCTCCATACTTCTATATTTCGTTCGTAATATGTAGGCGCCGGTAAGATATCTTCGTCAGAGTCTGGTGATGAGATTGCGTTGGTCTTTCGCCAAGCGTTGATGGTTTCATCGGTCTGCACAATCCACCTACGAACTTGAGTAACAATATTGATTCCTCGAGGTAGACATAGGACTCACTTTGCGAAGAGCCCTTCCTCGTTCTTCTCCACTTCCTTCTTCGTCATCTCATATCTCCACTTTGGTCGCCGAGGACATGTCAAGCCTTGGTCAAGAACCTCCCCGACGCCAACGCTCAATATCTTCGAGCTTTCAGGGACAGGCCTCTCCAAAGGTTTCGTGGCCGCAGCCCGTTTAGACACCTCCAGAAACTCCGCGGATGGCTTCAAGAAAGACGAGACAAGCATACGGCTGCGCGCGGCGGCGGCTAGAGCCGCATCGCTATCAGTGGCTGGTCGTCGACCTCCTGTTGGTTTCCGCTTTGACTTCTTAGCATTCTTGTCGACTTCAGGTGCTGGAAGATCGCCTCGTTTAATTGCTCGCTTCTCCTGAAGTTGGGTCTTTCGTTGTTTCGCGGAGAAGGGTTTTCGACGAGGCATGTGAGAGTGGCGAGGGACAGAACAGGGTCAAGAAATTCAGTGATTTTCAGGCAGAATATATGTGGTTAGACAAAAGACGCGAAACTTGAACAAGAGAGGACTCTGGGGTCAAGGTGTGGTGGTTGAATGACGTCTGATCGACATGGCATTTCCAATCGCTCTCAGCTTACATCATACACGGCTCAAGATAAGAAAGGGATTTTGTTCATAGACACTAACAGGATGTTGTTAGTTTCTATATCCAAAAGAATTGCGAGCTCTCATACCTGACTGTACCAGTTGTTAGAAAACTTACAGGTCGAACCAGGAGCGCAGACTGTGGGCCCGCTAGAGAGTGGATATCTTAATATGCTCTCTATTGAGAATACCGCATTTGCTTACCTGTAACCGATCCCACCGCTTTAAATACGAGCGTATCAGCTAGTTGCTCGCCTCGTGCTTCAAAAGCAGACGCACCATTGTCCGTATTTGGGCACAGTGGCCGTTGGTGTGGAGGCTGGTGCGGAAGTTGCGCTGGTCGTTGTAAGTACAGGGCCGGTGGTCACAGGAGCAGTGCTAGTTGTTGCCGGGCTAGTCGCACCAGCTCCTTGATTCTGCAAGAATGTCGCCAGGTCTTGGGCCATATACTGGTGGACCTTGGATTTAGGATGAATAACGTCGTTCCAAAAGCTTCCCCCGACCACGGTCGTATCAGTGAATCCGTAAGCCGATGGGTTATTGAGTAGTTTGGTGTAGAGTGACCTAACGAACAGAAGTTGAAGCATTGACAGCCTCATCGTTCGGGTGACTAGCATACGTACCAGGAATCATAGTAGAAAGTAGTGATGTCTGAATGCTTTGCCTGAAACGTTGCAATAGAACTTTGTAGCTGCGTATTCCACGACGTGATTTGTGCTCCGGTGGCGGCGTTGTTATTACCTAGTGAACAGGGTAGGTTATATGCAGCATTTAAGAACATTTCGAAAGCGTACTGAATGGTGCACGGTTGAATGGAGGGACATTGACGAACAAGAAGTTTCGGGCACCGTTTGTGTACAACGTCTCTTGAAGATTGAAGAGAGAAGTTAGGCTCGATGGAATCGATGCTCCCAGGCTGAAATTCTGTTGAGTCAATGGATTTACGAGCTTTGTGAGCGACTTGCTTAATATCATTAATGCCAATAAAGGTAGCTGATCGAGCGGGCTTAGTGAATCGAGGTTAGGAGCATGTACTATAACACTCACCAAACAAAGAATTTGCCGCGATCCACGGGGCATAAGACGGCTTGGTACCCGCATGAGGGAGGAAGTCGCTATTTATTTGAGTGCTCACGCCAGAAACAGTATTCCCGGAAATCGCGTAGTCGTATGTCCAGAACTTGTTTTGGTTGTATTGTGTCGTGAGGTACCCAACCTACGAGGCATATACGTATGAAACGAGGCTGCCAGTTTAAAAGCAAGTAGAAATTTTTACCCAATTTGGTCCTCCAGCGGTGGTAGCGCCTGGATAAATGCGCGTCAGAACGACGTGATCAAGTAGAATGGACGATTAGGCTCACCCGGATAGCTCACCCCAAGTGGATTTGCGTCCGTAGGCACAGGGGACTGACTGTTGAAACCCACTGTAGTATAGCTATCTCCGCTAAGTCGTAGTCTAAGTATCAGGACCCGATGAGTAAGACTTACTGCAGGACTTACAATACGAAAAAATAACGCAAACCGCTGAACCCGGGCCAGTTTGGCCCTGTGGCCGCACGGACGGTATGCAGCAAAACCGGAGCAACGAGGAATCCAAAAAGTCTCATTCCGAGAGTACTAGAATTACTATAAGCTGAACCGCGCAGGAGAGCATAAAATAGCCTACTATGCTGAAAGATCTTCACATGTGAGCCGGTCTTTTATCTACACCACGGACGAATCGTCAATATGGTGTTAAACACCCCGCCCCAATCCTGGACCGACGCCGGACCGACACTATTCCATCGAGTAAAGGCTTTAAACAAGCCGATACTCAAAGCCAGTCACATAAGGGCTGCTATCAGTCATGTGCAATGATGTGCCAACGGAGTCGGCAAAACTGAAGCTAAAGTGCCAGTTTTGTTGGGCGTACGAACTCCTTTTCACAACCCTTAGACCGGGAGGCACGGGGGAGAGGGCCAAAATAGGACGTATATCCGGCAGCATTTTCCCTTGTTGAGGCGCTTACACAAATGAATTCTCATGGACTGCCTACTCGCTACTTACATGGACAACAAGCAAGCGTCTCAGGGATCGAACACGCCCTCAGAAGTTACAGAAGCACTTATAGACACTAGAAGAGCCATGTCAGAGTATACGTGACCTATGGACACATGCCACATACCTGACTATAGAATTCGTTAGAGTACGTGCACGTTGATCCGCTAACACAAGTCGTAGGTCCACTGTAGGATAAAACATCGATAAACATGACTTAATTCCAAGGAAAGCGTTCACTCACGTATAACCCGAACCCCCACTTCACGTCCAAACATAAGATTGTTTAGTCACCCCAATCCTTCGAAACACAACACAGGTACTTACCACTGCCCATACTTGGGTACAGTCCCCGTAGCAGTCGAAGCCGGAGCGGTGGTCGTAGTGGTGGTTGTGACTGGAGCGGTGGTCGTGGAAGTAGTGGTCCTAGTAGCGGTGGTTGTGGTAACTGTGTTTGTTACGCTGGCCGCTTGGTTTTGCAAGAAAGTCGCGAGATCCGCGGCCATATACTGGTGGACCTTTGTCCTGACGTGGATTGTATCGATCCAGAAGCTCCCTCCACTCGTGGTCACATCTGTGAAACCATAGGTGGACGGATTGTCGAGCAACTTGGTGTAGAGTGACCTGTACACATATTCTAGGGTTTAATTGGTTGGCGACTTAGCCGCCAAATCTACGTACCAAGAATCGTAATAGAAGGTAGCAACATCCGGATGCTTGGCTTGAAACGCCGTAGCGGAAGCTTGGAGTTGAGTGTTCCAGGAAGTGATTATTGAAGCCAGAGTGGCGTTGTTGTTGCCTAGAGGTAATTGTTCTTCAGAATTGTGTGGAGAAGTAAAGAATTATGGACGCATACTAAACGGAGCACGGCTCATCGGAGGCACGTTGATGAACAAAAAGTTTCGAGCCCCAGCGGTATAAAGTGACTCCTGAAGATTGAATATCGTGGTCAAGGTAGAAGAGATCACGGCCCCAGAGCTAATGGTGGTTTTTTGTCAATGCTCATCAGATAGGCCACTTGTCAACCCGGAAAACATACTTGAGGTCATTAATACCAATGAAAGTTGCTACGAGTTCCAGGTATGAGTGAGAGGTTGTCTAGCAATTGAATTCGTGAGGTCTCACCAAAAAGTGAATCAGTCGCAGACCAGGGGGCATAGGATGGCTTGGTGCCAGCATTGGGAAGGAAATCCGCGGTAACTTGATTGCTAAGTCCCGCAACAGTGTTTCCGTACACAGCGTAGTCGTAGGTCCAAAACTTGCTTTGGTTATACTGCGTCGTAAAATAGCCGACCTATAAGTGCCAGATGTTAGTAAAAGAAGGAGGGCTTCAAATACGAGTAACCTACCCAATTTGCTCCATCAGCGGAGGTAGAGCCTAGGCAGCGTAAGTCAAGCGGCGTAACAGTGGACCTATGCACTACGCTTACCAGGATAGCTGACGCCAAGAGGATTCGCATCGGTAGGGGCAGATGCCCAGCTGTTGTATCCTATAGACGTGTAGCTGTCTCCACTACACGCGCAGCAACTTCAGTATGTGGGTCCATGTATTCCGAGCTTGGAGACTCACAAGGCAAAGAAATAACGCAAGCCTTTGAACCCAGGCCAATTTGGCCCAGTTGCCGCATAGGCAACATGGAATAGGCCAGTTGAAGCAAGAATTCCAGAGATTTTCATAGTAGCAGAATCGAGTGTAACGAGGGTGCAAGGTTCGACTAGCCCCGTCGAGTGCCAGCAATTTATCCTCCAACGAATCAACCATTCATATGCCCCATGGTGATGCGGGCCGGGCAAAAAACTATAAGTAACACTTCGTCCAGGTTGGTATAATCATGTGCTACCCCGTGCTAATGAGTTCGGGGAAATGGAAGACAGGAATATATCTTGAATTGCTTAATAGGTAACCATTTCTAATGAAGAAATATGATTTAAGAATCCGAGACAACAGGCATCCAGCAAGTAGGATTGGAGCGGCAAGAGAACGGAACAGTTTTTATCCCGCCAAAGACGTAACAAAGCGCAGCCGTAGGGCGGTCTACTCAGGAGCCGGAGGCTGATTAGATAAACAGGAACAAGCATACTGAGCGGTATTTTCAGTGCCAAGCGAGCAGGAGCAAGTTGTACTATGAGTTTTTTGTGGCAGCCCTGTAAAGCGCTCCGAGGTTGAGGTTGAGAGCTGGATCTGTGATGGCCACGTGCTTGTCAGGCACGAAATGAAATTCATAAACCCCACAATGTATGCGCTTCAGACCTGCCCGTTCAAGAGCGAAATACCCCGACTCATCCACGTTGGGTCGTGGTATTACAAGGACGAGGTTTGTAACAGTTTAAGTACACCTTTTCGATCTGGATTGTTCCCAAAAGAACGTCCCGCTTAAATGCCCTTTCTTCCGAGCCCAACCGGCGTGGGCAAACACGATAAGGCCACTTCAAAAGGCCGAGTTTCTCCATTATTCGGAACCCAAGCTGTCCCCATGTCAATTGTCCAATTTCTTATCTCACGCCATATTTTGCGATAGTGTCAATCGTGAGCTGATTGCAATGGTTTGCCACGTAAATCGTTATCTGATAAGGAGATCTCCCCCTTATAAGCCCATACTCATCTACTTATCATTTCCCGCGAGGTAAGTTGCCCAACCATGTCGTTCACAGGGGGCGTCTCCTTGAATTCTCTTCCTCCCGAGCTACTGCTGCTAATCTTTCGAGTTGCGTGCGACGACGACGGTACCACGGCGCGTTCCCTCGCTTCAGTCTCTCGTTTTTTCCGCACATGGGCACTTCCTTTTATCTATCGTGTGCTCGCTGTACACGACCTAGCTCGGGTGAACCTGTTGGTTGAGCTCTTGCAAAAGGAACCCCGTTATGCTCTGCTCGTGCAGCATATACTCATTGCCGACCGGACGTCTTCTCTTGATTGTTTGGCCATGGAAAAGGCGCTGAAAACATTGTGGTCCCTTGTTTCGTCGGCACTTTTATCCCTAACCCTAGTCATCCATTCCCGCCATGAGAATACGGGGAATGTTTTCCAGACCGTATTCGAGACACCTTTTCCACGCCTGACCGATATCACGCTCTGCGGCGACCACCCACTTCCACCTCTTTCGCTCGCATGGCCGGTGTTGAAGCGTTTCCACACGGCTGGAATTACCAAAAAGAACGCGGCCGGTTGCTTCGCCCCCCTTACCCAATCCTGTCCAAGGCTCTCGCATATTCGTGTCTCAATGGCGTCTAAGAGCAACATCACGCTAGCCGTATCTGCTGCATTCAACCTTCCAGGCGCTCCGACTGATGCAGAGCGTATGTGCTTGGACCCTATCCCACTCCCTGGAATGAGTGGCACGGGGAACAGTCGAGAAAACACGTACATACCTTTTCCGGCTTTCCCTCGCGGCTTAATCTCCCTCGTGGTAAAGCCTGCTGCTCAACCCATGTCGCTCTTCGCCGGAGCTACGTCGATGTTCTATGCCCAGTATCTGAAGCAACTTGAGGAGTTAGTTCGAACATGCCCTCAAGGGAAGTTTACATTGCTTCCAGCGTTTAAGCGTGCTATGTGGGAGGCGGAAACCTATGATCTTGCCGAAGCAAAGCGAGACTGGGTGGATGCCATGCATGGGGGGATGGGAGCGTGGGCTCCACGCACATGAAGATCTTGGCTTGTTCATTTGGCTCAATGTAAGTCCTGGACCACCCTTGCCAAGGCTCGTACTCGGTTGACTCACTGCTTTCAAGGTCTGAATCGTGTCTTATTGTTGTCATTTCTCTGGGGTTGTGACGTTTGTTGTTCGCAACGGAGCTATTTATAGTATAGACTAGAACGTGTGATATGTATAGATGTAGCAACTTGCAATCTGCGCCTCAAGGCGCAAGTCGGAACCTGACACATTTGTCGTCGCCCTCGATCGAAGGCTGATTCGTGAAATCGTGGTTGTCCTAGGTGGGTTGGTGAAAAAGCGCAATAAAATTAGAAAACACCCAGCCGAGAGCCAATATTAACCTGTAGTTGCCGCCAGAGTTGGCCAAAGAATACTCGTTTATTGGTCTGTTCTTATGTTTTTAGCCGTGGGGCCCAAAGTGATCTATCAATAGCAGTCAAGCGCCGACAAATTGGTTCGAGGGGCATCCGCGGAACCGGTCGCGTTCCATTCATTCGCGGGTTTATCAAGCCCGTGCAACGGCCCCTTTTCTTAGCGACCACCACCTTTTTCCACACAGCCCTCTTCGTACAAAACCCCCTTCTGAACTTTTTCTCGGCAAACTCGACCCACACTCTCTACTTTTTCTTCCGCTTTTTGATTTCCTTGCCTCGCACACGCAGGCAAGATGGCGGGATCGTATGATGCAGGTCAGAGACCGGTTTCTGATGCCCATTATCAACAAGCACCCAATCCTTACGGCTCAGGCGATCCATACTATAATGGTTCTACAGCAGCTTTCGGGAACACCCCAGAGAAGAAAAAGGGCACCAGCCCATGGATCAAGTGCGGTATCCCCATCCTCATCCTAGTCATTATTGGCGCTGTCGTCGGCGGCGTCGTCGGTTCGCGGAAGAGCAACTCGAACAACGCAGCAACCTCCGGCTCTGGGAACAGCGGTTCCGGTAGTCCTGCCGCTGCAAGCTCTGCAGCAAGCGTGAAGAACGCCATCGGCCGATACGCGACTGGTACCGATTCCATGTTCAACCCCGTTTATCCTTCCACCGTAAGTTCTTTTTATTCTAAAATTCAATTTTTCTTTTGCTTACCACATTGTTTCTAGACCAACACTGCTGTCTATGGCAACCCCACCTTTGGCAGCTCGACCAACAACGCCCTCGCCTGGCCTACCGAAACTTTCAAGCCCGCCAACCCTCAAGCTACCACCGTCCGTACTGACCGCCCTCGTATCATCGCACCCTCGTATAAGTGGGCCGCGCTCCCCACCCTTATTGCTACCGATCCTTATCTCAAGGGATGGAACGACACTATTTTCGGAAACGCGACGGTCTATTACAACCTACCGGTCAAGGCCTATTATATCGACGGAGGAAGTGGTGTCCTTGACATTGCTCGTGAGGTTAAAGAGCGTATGAAGGCGTTTGCTTATGCATACCGTATGAGCAACGACACCAAGTGGGCCGATCGTGCCTGGAAGGAGCTTCAGGTATGATAAACATTACGTCAACTTTAGTTTCACGACGCTGACTGTCATCTCGTATAGAACGCAGCCGGCAATGGTACCGCTGCTTTTGGTACAACTGGTGATAACTGGTACACCAAGCACTTCCTCGACGTCGCCGAGTTCACCGCTGCCTTCGCTATCGGCTACGACTGGATGTACGATGCGTGGACTGCAACACAACGCGAGCAGATCATGTGGTCGATCATCACCCTCGGTCTTGAATGGGGTGTCAAGTCGTACAACGATCCCACCTCGCACTCCGCCTTCGGTTGGTGGCAGACTGTCAATGGCAACTGGAACTGTGTCTGCAACGGTGGTCTTACACTCGGTGCTCTTGCCATTCTCGGCGATGACCCGACTGGCACAGCCGCTACGATGCTCGGCCTCACGGTCCCGAATGCTGCTGCGAACTGCGCTGACGGCCCTTCGTCCGACGGTACTTGGTCTGAGACGCCTAACTACTGGTACTTCGGAACCACTGGCCACGCCGAGATGTCCTCTGCGCTTTTGACCGCTACCGGCAGCGATTACAACCTCCTTGCGAAGGACTTCAACCTCACCGGCTTGTACCACATGCACGTCACTGGCATGACCTCGCTCTTCAACTACGGTGACCACGGTCCCAACAAGTTCAGCACCACCGCCAACTCGATGATGTTCTACGGCTCTCACTTCAACTCTCCTCAGTATACCTTGTTCCAACGTGACCGTATGGACGCCGCTGAGCCATGGTCGATGTTCTGGTATGATCCCGCTGTCAGCGGCGCATTCTGGGACGGTATGCCTCTCGATCACTACTTCGACGATAACCTAGATCAGTGGGCTGCCATGCGCACTAGCTGGACCGACAACAACGGGGTGTACGTGGCCATCAAGTCCGGCAACCACACCGGCCACCAGGCGCATGGCGATCTCGACGCAGGCGACTTTGTTCTCGATGCGATGGGTCAGCGCTGGGCTGGCGAGCTCGGTTCGGGCGACTACCTGTCCACTGGGTACTTCCAGAATGAGCTTCAGGACAGCCAGCGTTGGTTGTATTACCGCAAGCGCACGGAGGGTCAAAACACTTTGGTCGTCAACAACGATAACCAGAACGTTATTGCCCAACCCACTGTCAACTATGGCTCAACCGGCGAGGCCCAGGGATCTAGCACCGTTATGACTGTCGACGACAGCTCTACTGCGTTCTTTACCACTGATTTGACGACCACCTACAACGGACAGTAAGTGTTATCCGCGTCGAACATTGAATTCAGCGCTAATTTGATATTATAGGTCTATCAAGCGCGGTATCCGGTTCATCAACGGACGCAAGCAGGTTCTGCTTCAAGATGATCTCGACAACGTGTCTCAATCCGTCGAGTGGCGCATGCATACCAACGCGACGGTGACGATCGACGACGCCAAGACTACCGCCACACTCGCACTCGGAGGACAGACGATGCAGGTGCAGATTCTCAACGCTGGGTCCGGTGTTGGCTTTTCGACCAAGCAAGCCGTTCGTGCGTCTACCGATCCGGCGCTCCCGGATGGGCAATCCGATCAGGAGAACCCCGGCGTGACGGTGCTGTGCATCACGCTTGCGAACGGTGGAACTCAGAGCCTCCAGGTGTTGTTTAACCCTCAATGGTCGGGAATGGCTGCGTCGGACTTCAAGACGCCCGCTGCGGTTGCGATTGACCAGTGGTCGTTGACGAGTCACAACTAGACATTTGGTGGATAATGACATTGACTGAGATGGATGATGTTTCGTAGCAGCTATGATGAGCGTTTAATGGACTCTTTTCTATACTCTAGTTTCTGTAAATCTGTCTCTTTGGAGAACATTTTTCATATTCTTGTCTCACCCGTGCTCTTCTGGGTTTAGGTTTCTTTGAACTTGGCTATGGACTCATTTTCATCACGATCAAAGTGGGCTGTGAGACTAAGCGCGCCCCTATTCACAATACACTCGACCCAAGACAAACGAAGTGCCAACCTGTAGCCGAGGTCACCCCAAATCCGTAATTTGGCACGAGCCAAGGCCCGTCACCCAGCCTTTCTCGTTTGCTCGGAAGCTGCATCCCCCCCCCCCCCCACACGATTTCACGCCGCCATAAACCACAATCCTAGTATTTCACCAACCCTTCCGAGCATTTCCTAAGACTAGGCTCGAAATTGAGAAAGAGCCGTCGGCCTACCTCGAGGCGGTTATAATTGACATGATCTTCGTATATTAGAATAATTAGCCCATTCAGCTTGACGACCGTAAATAATGTAAATAATTGATATCTTAGGCAGAACCAACCGGTCCACCTCCGATCAAGGGAATGAATCTTTGGTATATTACGCGACTCTCTTCTCTTTTCGGCTAACATCTCGGTTGAACAATTAATTAGCTACCTAAAGTCCAACAACCATCGTGTATAGCGCTTAGGGGCTTTGGGTGACTGCAACCACAGCTGGTATCGTTACTTGGGCATTCATCCAGTGATTTCAGACATAGATTTCGCGCATACATTCACATATCATTATCAATGCACTACGCTCACTAAACATCCAGAACCAACGACTCCCAACGCCAAGTGCGATAGAATCGTCTAGGCTGCTTGTTCCCTTAATTAATATATCAGCACAAGAAACGGTGGGGTCTACAAACCCACCATTTTAGAAACAGGATCCAAGAATGTTTTCCAAGCTAGCGCAGCATCTCTTGTACTGGTCTTGTTTGAGTTCATCGGGGCCGACATCACATGTCTGGCCGTTATAAAGACCGCACTTGGGGGAGTAGAACGTCTCACCGCCCACGGTGGACTTGCAGCATGACTCGCTGCTCTCATCAACCTGGCTGCAGCAGCACCACGCGGCCTGCGATTCAGCTACAAGCACAGCCAAGAAGAGAGCAGTGATGCTTAATAACTTCATAGTGCTACAAGATGGAAGTCAATAAATTGGAATAAATGCTAGTTGTTGGCTTACGATAGGAGATATGAGACGGGGAGAATGCGATGAGGGAGAGGATAGTCGACTCGGGCTCTTTTATTTCAACCCAGAAGCAATGAATGCCCCTCGCCCACAAGACATAAGCCTCCTGTTGACCGTGGTCTCATATATGTAAGTATTACTATATGTTTATCGGGTCAATCTATGAATGAGAGAGTGGTAGCTCTAGGTATACTACGTCACCTAATCTATAGAGAGCTCTCGTAAACTAACTTCGAGCCGAATAGCCATATTATAGGTTCCCAACCAACCCGGTACGGTACTTAGGCACTTCCCGGCTCGTCTTGATTTGACGAGGACGCAACATAACGCTTCCACGATGCATTAGAGAGTGGAGCTCGAGGTTGAGTTCTCCTACATAGATCAATACCCTACCCATATACTGACTTCTTAACCGGGAAGCAAAACACGCCGAATAAATGGGGAACCAATCGGACGTCGATAAACTGGGGTTTCGCATGGCCAAAAATACAAGTTACGCAACGAGGTCGAAGAAGAGCTTTCACAGAGCAGTACTCTATTGTAGTAGCTGGAATGATCTCATGTGCAATGCATAGATTCCTGAGATTTCTTAAGCAAATTTCTTTAATTAGTTCCTTACGGAAGATCTTCTTTGGCCCGCTCCCATCCTAAAGGCGTTCATTCCCCGGCCCTGCTTGCTTTCCAAATCCTGGATCGGCTTACTATAGGGCAAATACCGCATTCACTAGAGTTCGTTTACTTCGCATTTCGGTATTTTTATTTGTTCTTAGTTCTCAAGAAGTGGGCTCCTCTTGTCGGCAGGATTATTGGTGATACTGGCATCTTTACACTCTTAGCCATATAAATGAGGATTTAAGGCGGGTGAGTGAGTACAATCTTAATTGCCGACGCTGCGGCTCTGATATTGGTGGTCGCATGAGTAATGTGCAAGGTTAATACTACCCTTAGAGTTATCTCAGAGGCTAATTTATGTATACAGTAGGCGTCGTGACTCGTAGAATTGTCAGCCTAATCTCCAAAGAGTGGCACCGCAAAGCAGGTTTACGGGCTACACTTGCCATTGTACGATTTGTAAACAGCCTACCAATGATATGACATATTGAGGCGGTTCGCCATGCCATTGAATCGACCAGTGCCCGAAGACCTGTTCTAGTTCAGTGAGATCGTATCGAAGTTAGGTCCCTTAGAAACGTTCGTGCGTGTGCTGGCATGGACTGACACCGTATGAGTGTCGATGTTTACTAGACAATTAATTATAAGAGTGATTTAAGGCTATTCTGGAAGGATATGCAGGGAGCACTCGTTTACCCCGATTTACGTCGGAATGTTTGGCTGCAAAGTGATCACACAGTCACAAGGTGACGAGATGCTGTGCAAAAATTGAACTGGAGTTGGCCAAGGTGACCAAGGAAGTCTTGTGGGATAGGGTCCTTTGCACAGCCATGCGACTCGGAACCGACTAGGGTCTGGATTGCCCTGATTTTCGAACCAAATCTAGGCCGCCTCATTGCGCACCTCTGCCTCATATAAAATCGAATATTAGACATGTGCGCCAGAGTACTTCCTCTACGCTCCTACATCCTTTTGCGTGCTGGTGGCTGGCGGCACAACGCGGTCGAGTTCTTTGGTCTGAAACTTGACGCTCTTGCTTTTCTTTCCACATATGGCACAAGCTTTGTCTGAACAAGCGCTGGAAGACAACGAAGATATACTTGTCAAGCGACAGCGAGGATGCGCGAGTCCCGTTCCGGTGTCTACACGGTACGAGAACAGGACAATTACAACCTATCGTATATCGTATTCGCGGGCACCGAGAACATCGACGTCGTCTACGTAAGTAGCGCTCTTGGGTTGTTCACTTGATCTGATAGATTGCTGTCTGCCAGTCCCAGGCTCACATCTCAATCGGTTCATACTAGTGAAGCGGGCGCAGTTCGTCGTACCGCGCCTTTTATCCCTCCTACGACCTCGAGGACGGCGCCGACTTCGACGAGTAAGTTGTGCATGTATAACGTTATTTTAGGTTCCATTGCTGAGTAGTCCTATTCTGTCTAGCTACTGCTATTATTAGGAGAGCTGAGGGCGGGATTCCGGTCACCATACCTTCGACCTATGTAGAGGTGGTACCTGTGCAGACGTTTTTCAGTTGTCCTCCAAGCTCGACCCCGAGGGAGGTTTCCACAAACTCGACTAGTAGTACGAGAACATGGGTCGATTCTACGACCAAGAACTCTACGACATGGAGTCCACCTGATACGTCTAGAACCTCCACCAATTCGACCACTATTCCGCCCACCTCGTCGAGACGCCCGCATTCGACGTCCTCCGTCCCGCCTTCTACATCCATTTGGAGCATCCCTTCGACAGCCCCCCCTGCAAGCACTCGACCTACGAGATCCGTTCCTCCACCGACCTCATGGAGTACCACGCCTAGTAGCACGATTTCAGTACCCTCAACCACGCCAAGCCCATCTCAATCAATATGCACACACTACTATTTCGATCACTTATGGGTTGGCCCTTGCAGCTCAACTTCTATCGCCACTTCTGCGAATAGCACGTCGGTATCTTGGCCTTGCAGCTCATACGATTATGAATGGGAGGAATGGGTTAGCGTTCCTTGTACTAGCTCGTCTACGAACCTTACCTCATCCGTTCCTCCAACATCATCGTGGCCGTGTACAACATATTCACTCAGCGGAGAAGTGTGGGTTCCCGTGCCGTGTACTAGTACCCCGACCACTCCCCCGACCTCCTCGTGGCCTTGCACGACATACTCGCTCAGCGGAGAAGTATGGGTCCCTGTACCATGTACCAGCACTCCGACTTCCTCGTGGCCTTGCACGACGTACTCGTTCGACGGAGAGCAACGGATTCCCGTGCCGTGTACCAGCACCCCAACCGTCCCCCCAACGTCATCATGGCCATGCACAACATATTCACTTAGCGGAGAGGTATGGGTTCCTGTGCCGTGTACTAGCACCCCGACCGTTCCCCCAACTTCCTCGTGGCCTTGTACGACATACTCGCTTAGTGGAGAAGTCTGGGTTCCCGTGCCGTGTACCAGCACCCCGACCGTTCCTCCAACTTCCTCGTGGCCTTGTACATCATATTCGTTCGACGGGGAGCAACGAGTTCCAGTACCATGTACGAGCACTCCGACCGTCCCTCCGACCTCCTCATGGCCTTGTAGCACATACGTCAGTAACTGGCAAGAATGGGTCGGTATCCCATGCCCGAGCTCTACATCGAACATCACCTCCTCGCTTCCCCCGACAACTTCGTGGCCATGTAGCACGTACATCGGTAGTTTGGAAGAGTGGGTTGGGATGCCGTGTACGGCTTCGCATAATAGTACGCCGAGTGTTTCGGTCCCGACTACGACTTGGCCTTGTAGCTCGTATGTGGATGAGTGGCAGGAGTGGATCGGAGTGCCTTGCACATCGTCGACGCGGACCATTACGTCGTCGACTCGAACTATCACGTCGTCTGATACCGATACGGCGTCTCGCACAAGAACGAGTACTGCAGCATGCATGGCCTTCGACAGTGACTTAGAACGCTGGGTCACTTTTCCATGCACGTCTATCCCGGGTATCACGAACACGGAGACACAACCTAGCACCACCCCTCCCTTTACCAGTTCAACTTTATGTAGGTCTCACGTCGACGGTCTTGATATATGGGTTCCATGTTCCGAATCGAGCCGGACGTCAGGCGTTACCACTCGAACTTCTGAGAGTATACCCCTTACCTCGAACAGCCAAAGCTCGAACTCCATCGCTAGCACATCGAGCTTCGTCGCTACCTCAACTCCGGACACAGTCGACCCCACCTCGGGCATTATATCTCGTACGTCTTTCGGGATAAGCGCTTTGATGACAGTTATTGAATATGAGCGTCTTTACCTACAGATACGTCCTCTGTCGACACGCATACATCTAGGACTATCCAGACCGGGACGGACGTAAACACAGCCCATTCTACCTCGCGTCGCTTTGGTTCTTCGAGAGAGCCTACATCGAATACGCGATTTTCAATTGAACAGACGAGTTCGGCTCCTTCCGCGTCTCAGTCTCCAACTTCAAACTCGCATACAAAAACGACTACGCCGACCCAGTCAGGTTTGCTTACGCCAACTCAACCTAGTTCGACGGGCTCAAATACCATCTCCTCCGTGGGCACCTCCACACCCAGTTTCGCGACTTCGGTCACCGTACCTTCAGCTGTGAATCTAATAACTTCGGACTTTACTATCCCCGCCGGGACTCCCTCTTTCCTTACCGCATCGCCATCGAGTACCTCCACCGTCGTTACTAGTGGGCTTCACGGTTCTGCCCTCGCAGGCGCTATCATCGGTAGTATACTTGGCGTCGTCGGTCTCATCGGTCTTGGGGTCTTCCTCATGCGCTCTTTAAGTGGCGCAAGGGGTATCGATTTGTATAGCGCTCAAGGACAATACGAGCGCGCCTCGGGCGGTGGTACAGGCCCTGGATCCGGATATGGCGGAGGTGGAGGCGGGGGTGGGATGGCTGAGCTCCGGAACGAGGGTCAACAGCGCCGGTCTTCAATACGATACCAGGCAGACAGCGCGAGTGCGGGTCCCTCGTGGACGCCGTTTGCGTTTGCTGGAGCGGCTTTGGCTGGAGCTGCGACGTCGAACCATCAGCGAGGGCGAGCGTCCGATGCGTCAGGTGCGAATCAGCGGTACGGGGATGGGGGAATTGTCGATGAAGATACGCCGGATGGACAGGCGGCGCAGCGATACGGAGATGGTGGGCTTGATGGACCGGATTCGCAGTATGATATGGAGGCTGGCCAGGTGCAAGGAATGGGAGACCAGGGTGTGCATACCGGCTACCAAGATGCGGACGGCGCCGCGAGGTCCGGCGGGGACAGACCGTTTGGACCGTATCGCGACGTGCCACTGGGCGGCGAAGGAGGAACGACGACAGGAGGCGGAGGTGGGCAAGGTTTAGGCGGAGATGGCCTGGGCGGCGCTTCGGCGGGACCAGGCAGGCCAGGTAGCTTCAGTCCTCTTGATGGCGTAGCGGTCGGAATCGCCTCGGGTGGTGCGTCCGACACGAACCCCCATGTTGCCCAAGGAAATAATGCTCCTGGATTATCCGGGTCTAATGGGCCAAACTATGCTCCTGGTTTCAACCAACAGGATTCGTATCAAAGCCAGCAGGACACTCCAGGTGGACAGCAGAACGCTCCTGGAGGCAATGTTCCATACGGCTTTTCCGATCCCTTCGACGAGTTGTCGCATACTAGCCCGAGCTTCAGTACTGGCGGGGGCGAAAGTAGCAGCGGCGGAGGCGGGGGCCAATTTGGGGGTGATTCTGCATACCCTGGTCCAGGCTCAGCACAATCAGACCTTCCTCCTCCTCGTCCGCCGTATTGGAGCTGGGATTCCGACAGCTCCCCGGCATACACGAATGCGCCGGGCAACAGCAGCGCACCGGGAGGCGTAGGACCAAGCTACACTGTTCCTTATGGCGATTACAATCTCCCTCAAGTGTTTTCGGCCAGCCAATTGGACACTTTTGACGTCAACGCGTCTACCTCACTCACACACCTAGAAGCGCCAGACCTTCCTAAAGGCCTGCATCAGGGCTTGGAACGTATGGGAAGCCCAGTCGGGAGGTCGCGCGTAGCAAGTATCAGTCAAGGAACGAGCCCGTTTTACAAAGCAGGAGAAGTGGGGCCAACCGTGCGGCCGTTGAATGTAGTTCGGAAGACGCCAAGGATGAGCCAAGGGAGCGAAGACTTAGCAGAAGCTTCTCACGGGAGGCGTAGCGTACCTCCAGCGTATGATGAAACCCATGGTCTCTAAAGACTGTTTCTAAAATGTGGATATTTACATGCATACCCAGGATTGATTGGTAGTGGACGAGTATATGCGTACGAACTTGCCTAGACATTTGTTTTGGGTCTTACTTTGTTGTTTTTTTCGTTATAGCAAGCAGTTGTATGTTATGTGATATAGTGTAAGGGTATAATTCCAGTTTTATGAGTACAGGTTCGTGCGGGTACGACATAAACAATAACAAAAGGAAAAGAAAAGCAAAAACTATTCAACCAGTGATCGCCATTCCCATCTGCTGAACAGCGCTGATTCTCGAGCAGTCAAACCGACACCAACCACAGCCGCAACAACGCCTAATAGCACTCCAATAGCTATGCCTTTTCCAACGCCGGGGCCCTTTCGTTCGTGTTGGGGGACAGTCGAACCTTGCGCCTGGACCTCGTCTCCTCCAATCCCAAATTTCTCCAACAAGCCTTCAAGACCCGTCGGTTTTTCCGGCGCAAATCGTGCAGGTCGCAGCCAATCTGTAGTCTCTTCCTGCGCCTGACCGGTCGCTGGAGCCCAGTCCATAGCGTCCGAGTCAAGGTTGTCCGTATATATTGGAGGTGGCGGTTGCATTTGAGATTGGGGCACGGACGTAACCCCAAAAATGGGGTTAACAGTGCGAGCGGGACGCGAAGTAGGAAAGGATGAAAGAGATAGAGTGGAAAAGGCAGGGACCTCCGTGGGCTGTTGGGACGGTGGGATCTCGAATGCTTTAGCATGGTGTTCGAAACCGGCCGTCGAGGCAGGCGGGGCTGACGTGCGAGAGGAAGAAGCGACTAGTCGGATTCGTGGCGGCCGAATAACACGGAGTCTTCGTATTGCGATAACGTTGATCTAACGTATAGTTAGAGACAGTTGAGCAAACCCCTAAAAATACTCACGACGATCTCGGACAGTGCGGTCAAAGCAAAAGCAGGCCGGGGGATAACCGTGAGGTCATACGCAGCCAGGCCGGAGAAAATAAGACGGATTATCCAGATTAGACCTTGGCAGCGCTACATACGTATCCAATTAGTTACGAGGAATTCACTCTTTAGCTGAACTTGACTTACGACCCAGCCCGCCTTGCCATCGGTGCGAGCCTCGCGACCTTGAAGGCGCGCTCGTTGTAACGTTCGCCAGGTAGGGTCCCAAAACTGCCAGATGATGGAGATCAAACTTATCCAAAAGCTTGGGCGGTGTAGTAATGGAGGAGAGTCGGGGTAGACTAGACTCCCTAAATTACAGCTATTAGTCGTGTGACTATGCAATAGCAACATAAACACAAACCTGCAATACCGATATAGATCCACCAGACAACCGTGCTTATCCATAATGCCCCTCGAATATTCCAGGCTAGAATATGATACGCTCGAACTCTTGTTGGGGCTATGGAACTAGTGGCTTCTCCAACGTTCGCACCGGGCGACTTGTTCCGCCGCGTAGCCTCTAACCACCCCCCGAGTGCGGATGAACGAGCCATAGTATCCTTCTGACCAATTTGCTCATCGACACCCGGTTGGCATCTCGCACAAACGGGCGGATAGCGGGCGTAAAGAGAATCCTTATAAACTGGTAGTTCCGCCAGAAGTTTGGCATAAGATGAATCCTATATGGGCTAGCAATAGGTCAGGTAGATCTTCGTACGGGGGAAACACACTTACGGAAGATGGCGGAAGATAATTTGAGAGCATGTTTATTATCAATGTTTGGTTTGTCTGGCATGTGTGGCAAAATACGTTCGTAGGGAATGCCGATGGGAGGCGGTTTTTATTGGGAGAAGCTGTTGAGTCGATTGAGAATGAGAGTTGGATCAAGCTGAAGAAATAAATCTTACCGCGTTTCAAGAAACTGTCAGTATTGAGCGATTCATCATGCATGGCAGGATGATCTGACCTCAACTTCCCATTTCTATCGAACATGTTCCACGACCCACAGGTGGTGCATCGGAAGTCGGTATTGTGAGAGCCTTCAACCAAGGTATTGCAGAAGTGACAGACTCGATCGTGTGGGGCATTACGGCGTAACATTTATACAACTGAGAGGGGAGCGGTGGTGGCTGGTGGATAAAGTTGGACACGGAGCACGTGACTTTGTGATCGTCATCACGTGTACAGGGCTAAGCCCCTATTTCCAGACAATTTCATCCCCGATCCTCATAGCTTCACACATACAGAATTTTATTGACAGCGTTCAGCCCACTGTAAATAGCTCCGCCGACCAGGAACCTGCTGGAAAGGATACGCTGGAAGCGTTGAGTATCACACTCCATTTCGCTTGGTCTTGTCGTCTTCCTCCCTGCACTCTCCCGGGATCCCTCCCAGTGCATAGCGCCCAAACCCCTCGAAATCCTTCCTATGCTTTTAAACCCCGAAACATATTTTCAGCGAGAATTTACCCCAATATAAAGCTCGCCTAAGGCTCGAAGAGTGTGTAGCTAGAAACCGCGCGTCATACCGAGCGGCAAGAGCTCCTTGGGCTAAGGCACCCCGCAGGGTATGTACCACCACTATTGGGGCATGCCTCCGGTGCGCCCCACCACCAAATAGCAAGTCACTCCACCAGCGACGAAATCGCCACCATCGAGTTTCCGAACTCCGCGCCACGGCAGCTCGTCGTTGAAACCAGGATTTCGATTGTTACACCCCTTGACAGATTAGGTTTAATCTACATCTCTCATTTAATCCTTGAAACGGTCGGAGAGGATCCATGAAGGTTTCGGTGGGAGGCTTTACTATATTGCCACGATGAGTCCAATACGGTTTAGCTCGGTTACCTATTTACTAAGGCCGCGACGCATTACCTCTCCTTCCAGTCACGCAAAAAAAGCGGACCATACAGCTTTGTTTCAAACAGTCTGCTTCTAGTCGCAAACGAGAAAATAACATACAGCGGATTATCCTAATTGATATCACTGTTACCGAATTCCCTTGCGCCCTAGCAGCCCTCGGTACTGTCTGAACCGGGGTCTACGTACGAGATGGCCCGAATATCTCCAACAATCCACCCAACTCTCGTTTAATACTTGGGGTAACTTCGTCCCAAAACAACGAGTCGACCTCAACAATCTTCAAAGGTCTACCCTGTTCGAATCTTTGGGGGACCATGTTTACGAACTCGCTTGGAACCTCGCAAACCCGAAGATACGCCAACTGCGGGCAAACCGTGCCGTCGTTGAGAAGCTTGTACATCTGAGCGCTTACGTCCGGGCTGAGCCTCCAATGTAATTTAGTAATATGTCGGAAAGCCTTGAATATGTCGCTGAAGGGCTCAGTCTCACCTCCCCCGCTGTAAATAACAAGATGCTTCAGCGCCGGGTAGATAGCAACCCCAGTGGCATGTTCGTGCAACCTCAGATGATCGTCTGCCAGTTGATTTCCCCTCCTCCCAAAAGCGACATAAGCCAGTATGTCATCTAAATCGTAATGAGGGTCTAGATCCTCTAGGTCCAAGGAGGGCATCTCAAGCTGTGGAGCATCGACCATTTTGAGGACGCTCAATCCCCAGGACGCAGAGTCCCATTGATCGTGGGTAAACCGACGGAGGTGGGGCATATGGACCCGAACGGCAGCTGGCGGCTCCTCCTTGAAACCTGTATTTTCGATTTTGGTTGTATATAGGCGGAGTGTCCCGAGACGGGGGCTATGAACCAGGAGCTCGTGTAGACCGATAAGAGTTGACATACAGCCGCATACAGACAGCTCTAGAGATGTCATATTAGAGCGTTTGGGCATAGCCACAATTTGCAAAAATGTCCTTGATGAGTGTGGCGATTTCATTTTCCCATACGGTCATTTTGGGACTGTACGAGCCCGGAGAGATTGTATCAGGTATAACCCGCCACAGATGTAGACGCCATCGTAAGGAGTATCCTCGAATTCGAAAGAAGTAAAAACACCGAGATTTGAGCCCCCAACAAAAGGAACATAATTCGATTTTGATAGTGACTATGTCGCTAAGCGCCAAATCAATAAGGTCATTTCTGAATGCTCATCATGGGCCGCATCCTTTCAAGTCATTCTAGTAGCGGGGCTCACTATTAGCATGTCTACAGACACTCCGAGAGATTTGTTGGATTCTTATCTCATGAGTTTTCACCTCGGAGCGTCCTACGCACCTCTAAAATACCGAAGCGAACACCCCCAGATTTGCATCAGAATGACTTCTTTCCATCTTTACATAGTATATATGTTCGTGAGTCTACAACTTTACCTTATTTCTGCCCATAGTTTAGGCAAAGGGGCCACAAACCTAGCCATAAGGTCAATTTGAAACTGCCCAACATGAAATTTGAATAGCGTTATGTCACTATGCCCAAACGCTCTATTACACAATATCGGTGTCGGATCGCGCTGAAAGAAGGAATTCGGGGGTAGACCGGACAGTTCAATACAGTGAAGTAAGGGTGGCTGGGTTTTGAACATCACAGACTCGGGTGAGGTTTGTCCAACCAGCATCTCGGCGGACAGCGCATCGCCTCCGATGCAGAATATAATTCTTGATTGAGCTGCAGCTTGCGGAGGTTGTCTAGGCGTTCATCGTAGAGAAAGTCCATTACTGCTTGTATCACATAGTCCGTCGTCGACACAATGGGCAAGCATTCCCAACGCGAAGCAACGCCGCCGTGTGATACGATGAAGTTAAAAAGCTCACGAACGGCATCCTCGGCACCGCCTTCGTCATTAATACACATGTCGGTCATAGAATAGTATCCTACCTCGATGCGTATGCGGAGAGGGATGGTGGGGCCAGACCGGGTGAAGTACATTGTGTTATGCCTGTACCCAACGTCACACAACAGGGTTATGTATGACCACAGCTGCTTCACTCGGCAAGTCTATCCTGAGGAGAATAAGAATCACAAACCGTAGGAGTGTTGAGGGCAATAGTTTCCCAAAGACGGCAGACTTTCTAAAATGTACAGGTGTAAGGCTTCGTAGTAAACTTGTGAATCCGCGCTTACCATCACCAGTTCCCCAAAGCTGTGGGTGTATTCCTTGTCGTTTTCTCTGGACATTTGTTCTCCGAGATCAAATATTCGTGAGAGGATTTCGAGAGGGAGACTGTCAATGGACAGGGTATTGTTGCGATGCTTCAAGGCGACTGTTGTGGATTGCGTGTGCTGCTGGTGGCCACTAGATCAGTGGCGATACCGCGATAGGGTGTCGACACGTACATCGTTTTCCATCCTGAATAGTATAATTCGTGCCAATGGTTCGATGGATAAGGCGTAGGAGCGTTAAGTAAGTAAGAAGGTACGAGCGGTCGCTACGGGATGAAAGGGCATTTCGTCACGTGGACGACCAAAGTCCTTTCATTGACCTTGTCGCACTTGAAACTGACTGTGTGGGGACTCAACCGTACTATTCTACATCGTCGAGTTACGCATTAATATATGGGCGCTTCGGGGGCAAATGATCCGTAGCGACAAGAGGGTATGCTCTAACTAAGGTAGCTAAGCTTTGCATGTATGCGCTCAAATATAGTTACTTGGCTATATTGGTACTGAACAGTTCGCCTCCATACATCTACACAGTACATAAGACTAATTATTTTGACCTATTACAAACATTTCACATTCGTGACTTCCCCTGCCACAAACTAGGGACGATAGGCATATGGTTGGTTTTCTCTGACATCGTGGCCATTGCTGGATGTGTTCGCGTCGTTGTCCAGCCTGATACCGACGTAATAACCGGGTTTACGTGTGGTGCGATTTTCTTTCTGGCGCCTGTCCAATACTTCCGAAACCCCATCCTAGAAGGACAACCCGATTTCGACGGTCTTCAGAGGTTTGCCTTGTTCAGCCCTTTGATGCACCATGGTGTGTAGCTCCCCTAAAGTTTGGCCAATTCGAAGATGTTCCAGCTGCGGGCAACATCTAATGTCACCAAGAAGCCTGCACATGCTTATGTCTAAACCCCCGTAGCATTGCAGGTCCAGTCTCGTGACACTCTGAAAGGCCATGAACATGTCGCCGAAGGGCTCAGCCGAGTCTCCCATGCCCAGAATACTCAGATGTTTTAGTGCTGAGTAGATAGCGGTCCCGTCGGTATGTTCGCACAACCTCGAATGGTCGTCTACCAGTTGGCCGCCTCTCCTCCCAAAAGCGATATAGGACAGTATATCCTTTAGATTGCCAACGCTACGCAGAGGTAAGGCGAGCATCTCTAGCTGTGGTGCGTCAACCATTTTGAGAACGCTTAGTCCCCAAGACGCTGAGTCCCATTGATCGTGGGTAAACCGACGGAGGTGAGGCATGCGGACTCGAACTCTGGCTGGCGGCTGCTCCTCGAAATCTTTGTTTCCGACTCTGGTTGTCATTAGGCGGAGTATCTCAAGACAGGGGCTGTGTACCAGAAGCTGGCGTAGACCAATAAGGGGTGGTAGACAATCGTATACGGTCAGGTCTAGAGATGTCAAATTGCAGAGTATTGGCATCGAATTGTGTTCGACGAGGGACTTGGCGGGAAGGCCGAACAGTTCAATGGCGCGAAGCAGGGGGGGCTGGGTTTTGAACATCACAGACTCGGGCGAGGTTTGTCCGACCAGCACCTCAGCAACTAGCTCATCCCCCTCCGACGCCTTATAGGTTTCCTGCTCGAGTATCAAAACGCGGAGGCTGTCTAGGCGCGCGCTATAGAGAAATTTCATCACCTCTTGTATCACGTAGCCTGGCCTCGACACGACGACCAAGGATTCCCAGCGGGAGGTAACGCCACCGTGGGATACGATGAAGTCGAATAATTCACGGACAGCTTCCTCGGCATCGTCTTCGTCATCAATACGCACGTCGGTCATAGAGTAACCTTCTATCTCGATGTGTATGTGGAGGGGGATGGTGGGGCCAGACCGGGTGAAGTATATTGCGTTGCACTTGTATCCGATGGCAGACCACAGGGTTATGCATGACCACAACTGTTCTACTTGGTAAGTCAATGTTAACCGGATTAAGGGGCACGAACCGTAGGAGTGTTAAGTGCGACAGTTTCCCAGAGACGACATACTTGCTAAAACATGCAACTATTAGACATTCTAATAAACTTGTGAGCCCGCGCTTACCATCACTAGTTCTCCAAAGCTGTGGGTGTATACCCTGTTGTTTTCTCTGGACATTTGTTCTCCCAAATCAAATATGTATGAGAGAATCTCGGAAGGAAGACTGTTGATAGACGAATTATTATCGCGATGCCTCAAAGCGAATATTGCGGATTGCGGGTGCTGCTGGTGGCCACGGGATCAGTAGTGATGCTGCGATAGGATGTCGACACGTACATCGTTGTCCATCCTGAGGAGTGTGCTCAACGCCAACAGCTCAGCGAATAAGGTGCCGGAGCGTTAAGCGAGTGAAAAGGGGTATGGACAATCGCCACGAGATGAAAGGACATTTTGTCACGTGAACGAAAGGGATCCTTGCATTGGCCTTGTCGCGATTCAAACTGTCCCGCATGGAGACCCAGCCACACCATTCACATCATTTGTGCTCGAGATCCTCATTAACATATAGGCTTTATGGGGACAGATGTTCCGTAGCGACTGGAGGGCGTACTCTGACTGAGCGGGCGGCCTGAACACTGCATGTATGTGCTTAAATGTAGTAGATATCCGACTGGAATAGTGATTCACGTTCCGCTTCCATGCAGCTACATAGTACATAAGACTAACTATTTTAGCCCATTACAAACTTTTCGCATTTAAGACTTCCCCAACAATGAACTAGGGACGTTAGGCATTCGATTTTCTCTGGCATCTTCATCACCACTAGATGTATTCGCGTCGTTGTCCATCTTGGCATTGACGTAGTACTTGAGTTCACCTATAGTGTGAATCTCCCCAGATTTTTCTCTAGTCCTCGTCCAATGCTCCCGAGATCTCATCCTAGGGTGACGACCCGACTTCGACAGTCTTCAGGGGGCTGCCTTGTTCAGCTCTTTGGTGCACCATGGTATTTAACTCCTCTGAAGTTTGGTTAACTCGAAGATGCTTCAGTCGCGGGCAAAACCTAATGTCCCTGAGAAGCCTACACATCCTTGTGTCCAAATCTCCATAGGATTCTAAGTCAAGTCTCGTGACATTTTGAAAGGCCTTGAGCATGTCGCCGAAGGGCTCAGCCGAGTCTCCCATGCTCAGAATACTGAGGTGTTTTAGTGCTGGGTAGATAGTAGTCCCGTCGGTATGTTCGCGCAACCTCGAATGGTCGTCTACCAGTCGGCCGTCCCTCCTCCCAAAAGCGATGTAGGAGAGTATGTCGTCTAAGTTGCCAACGCTGCGCAGATGTAAGGAGAGCATTTCCAGCTGTGGTGCATCGGCCATTTTGAGAACGCTCAACCCCCAGGACGCCGACTTCCATTGGTCGTGGGTAAACCGACGGAGGTGGGGCATCTGGACTCGAACACTCGCTGGCGGCTGCTCCTCAAAATACGTGTTTTCGCTTCTGGTTGTCCATAGACGGAGTGTCTCAAGACAGGGACTGTGTGCTAAAAGCTCACGTAGACCGATAAGAGTTGGTAGATAGTCGTATATAGTTAAGTCTAGAAGTGTTAGGTTGCACAATATCGGTGTCGAATCACGTTGGAATAGGGATCCGGCGGGAAGGCCAGTAAGTTTGATATTCTGGAGGAGGGGCGGCTGGGTTTTGAACATCACAGACTTGGACAAAGTTTGTCCGACCAGCATCTCTGCGAGTAGCTCATCGCCCTCTAGTATCCTATCGGTCTCCTGATTGAGTTCTAGGACTCGGAGGCTGTCTAGGCGCGCATAGGGGAGAAATTTCATAATCGCTTCAACCACGTAGGGCGGCTCCGAAAGGATGACCAAGGATTCCCAACGGGAGGTAGCCCCGCCGTGGGGTATGATGAATTCGAAGAGCTCACAAACCGCTTCCTCGGCGTCGTCTTCGTCCTGAATAAAAAATTCGCTCAAAGAATGACAGCCCATCTTGATGTTTATATTAAGAGGGATGGTGGGGCCAGACAAAGCGAAGTACCTGGCGTTACGCTTGTATCCGAGGTCATACGACAAGGTTATGTTTGTCCACAGCTGCTTGACTCGGTAAGTCAATCTTGGATAAAGAGATAGACACGAACCGTGGGCGTGTTAAGAGCGATAGTTTCCCAAAGACGACAGACCTTCTGGAACGTGCGGATGTTAGACTTCGTAACGCACTTGTAAACTTGCACTTACCATTACCGCCTCTCCAAGACTTTGGGTACGGCCTCTCTCGGCTTTTCTGCATATTTGCTCTCCGAGGTCGAATATCCAAGAGAGAATTTCGGGAGGGAGACTGTTGATAGGGCGGTCGTGGTTATGAAGTTCTATTTCTACTCGAGTATTCTCCATCGTAGTGCTTGTTTTCTACTAATGCAACCTTAGATTAGAGGCAATATTGTAGTAAAAAGCCGACACGTACCATCTCGCGTACCATATCGTTCCGTAGAAGGTGATGTAGGTAGGGCCAGGCGGTTAGAAAACAAAAAGAGATCAAGTGCACAGCAGAGGGAACACGCGAGTCAACCAAATAGCAGTGGGGTTGAAGCTGTTGATTGTGGTCGACGTGTCGTGGGCAGGTCTCACGTGAGGCAGCCCTCGCATCCCGTGACCGGTAGGGCGGGATTTGTTTGCTGACCGCGAACTCAAGAGTGTCAACCATTGCGTGAGCTACGTCGGGATGCTATCAGCTATGACAAGGATGGGCTGAGGGCTGATCTGTTAGAAAGTTGGACTATAATAAATAATACTAATAATAGGAGGTGTGGGTAAATGCTACATTGATGCCCTACGTGGAGCACCTCAACTCTTTCGAATTCACAACATATACAATTACTAGATAGACATCTACCTCTCCTCTCCACCTGGCATCTCTGCTCTCATCTTCACTAATGTTCTCAACATATCATTAATCGGCATCGGCACACCGTACCGCGCCCCCATCCTGCATAAATAGCCATTCATGTACTCTACCTCCGTCTCGTGCCCTTTCCTCACGTCCTGGAGCATCGAGGAGAAGTTATTCGCCGTCATTCGTGCTACGCGTGCAACTTCTGCTTCGAGACTAGGCGCCGTTAGCCTGAAAGGCAATTCGACCTCATTCAAACCCGCTCGTGGCCTTTCAGCCTGTTCCTGCTCTCCTTCCTGGCTTGGGCCACCTCCGAGATCGTCTAGAGCTTGCGCACGAAACACGCTCTCCGCTTCGCGACAGACTTGTTTCGTTATATGCTTCGCGTGCGCATTTACAGCGATGGGACCGTTTCGGCATCCCATGAGCGCAGTAAGGGGGTTGATCACGCTGTTCGTTACAAGTTTTCGCTGGATACGTTCTTGTAGCTCGCCAGCGCCAAGCCACTGTGACGATAACCCCCTGAGAGATAGCAGTGCGCGGACGGTATGGAAGAGCGTGTCGTGGGGGGCAAGGCGTTCCAACCATGGCGTATAGGGCGCCCCCGTCTGATCGTCCGCACCGTAACCCTCCTCGTCGTATCCCTCGTTGGGTTGAATATCTGAGAGCGAGTTAGGACTGTATGCCCTCGGACGGGGGATCTCGAGTGGGAGATCAACTCTGTCGCTCGGTGCGACGCCAAAAGCAAGATCGCCCCGCGCGGCGTGGACAACATGAAAGGGAGACTTGGCCCATGCGCCGTGTGTCGTGCTCGCAAGGATAAAGTGTGGCCTCGCGGAAGGGGCAGGGAAAAGTTTCGCGCAGAGTTCTTCATACACACCCATACCGTTTTGGAGGAGGAGGATAGTCGATGTAGATGAAAGTCGGGGGGCGAGCGCGCGGATCGCACGGAAGGTCGAGGGGGCTTTTGTTGTGACGAACAAACAAGATATAGGTCCGTCATGTGTGGGGGGTGGGAATGTGGGGTACTGAGGAGCTGTGCGCGGGAGGAGGATCTTGGAGCGTAGTTGGCCGTCTGGGCGGCGGAGGAGACCGAGCATAATATCAGCCGCAGGGTCGGTGAGCTCAACGTTGAACCCGTCGGCGCGGATCTGAGTTCCATTGTGCTCAATTGTAATCGTATGTTGGAGCTCATTTCTAAGGTAATGTTAGATGTAACCGGCGGGATGGACTAAGGCTCACCTAAGCGTCTGGGCGAACGGCTTTCGCTTGACCAGAAGGGTGACCGGGTGCTGAGTGGATTGGCGCAAGTGCAACGCAAGGAGCGAGCCGATGGATCCGACACCGAGCACATGGATGTGCATAGCACTACAACTCGATCAGCGCTGCGAAATGAAGAGTAGAATAATGGCTAGTGATAGGTGGGTTAGCTTAGGGTCTTTATTCCTAGCTATTGTCATATGTTTCATGGTGTTCGGTGGGCTCACCTATGTCATATGTCTCCAGTGGCCACGCGGATCAACCAGTAGCGCACCAAGCGCGAGAGAGATCGCCAGAGTTGATTGAGAATTATGACAAGCGCCGAGCGCCTGTTTACATTGTCCAGAAAAATTTGGATCCGAATCTGACGCTCATCCGCTGCAGGCTTGGGAACGCGCTCGATGCTCGCGACGTCGCCGAAGAAAGCCCCAGCGGCCCATGCAAAGAAACGAG
>JANWGL010000227.1:0-51379 GCA_025200755.1 Ceratobasidium sp. C01
ATTTGGTCAGATGAAAACTAAAACCCGAGTGCCAACACCTACGAAACTTTAATAAAATGGACCCATTATCACCTCGTTCAAGACCGAGATGTATGCGTGACTAGGCCTGTCATATATAGCGGGAGTACGATTCAATAACCGATACTATCTTGGCGATACGGTATAGGTGGAGATGTAAAATTTACTATTACCGTTGACGCCTCATTTCCCGCCTTTCTATCCTAATTCAACCCTTCGCGGACCAAAAGCCGCACATCATCTCGCAATGCACCTTGCGTAAACATCTGGATTTGAGCCCGACCGCACAAACAAAGCTTGTCAAAATAGATTACTGAGTATCTAAGCTTTCGACGGTTTACCATTCAGACCGTTCAAAATATGGTATAATCGCATCAGGAGCTCTTGTTTCATTAGAATCCTTACATACAGCATACATGTTAGGCATTGAGACTCCGTAAGGGCATAAATAACTCCTAGGCAGTAGTCTAGTATCCGTTGGCTTCGTCGTTTGACTGCGAGTTGGAGTAAGAGATGATCTCCAACTGATGAATAACTCGAGCGTAAAGTAGGGTATAATAGTGCGATGCAGTCCGAAGCATGGCAAGGCGAGTGAGAAGACTTTCGTTACCCACGTGACCAATTGTCATGCCATCCCGTGGCAACATTCAAATCCTTTTTTGCCGCGTTTAGCACGTTCTCAACTCATCCATCGAGCCACTGTCACCGACCATACCAGCTAAGATGGACAATATTGTGCGTGAAATACCCTATCACAGCACTAATATTGATTTGTTGATCACCACCAGCAAACACAATCCGCGACGAGATCGGCACAAGCAGCGTCGAGGTATCGCAACGACAGGCTGTCTATCAATAGCCTTCCTTTCGAGGTTCTCTCATGGATATTCGCTCTAGGAGAACGAATGCCTGGAGAAATCGAGAGTGAACATACCCTCAGCTTTGGGGAACTGGTGATGGTAAGCACGGGTTCACATGCTTACTACGAGGCCTAACATCTGCATGTTTTAGCAAGTCTGTTGTCTTTGGCAAGCTACCGCGCTTACCACGCCCACGGTTCGTGCCTCTCGTTCTGCTCAAGATCTAATTAACAAGTGAATTAGCTATGGTCGTACATATCCATTTCAGATAGAATTCCACACGAGCGTAACATGAGGTTCTTGGCCCGGTCTGGTTCTACCATCCCTCTTAACATACACATCGACATAGAAGATTATTCTAGGCACGGGATAGTTATTCACGAAGAAGACCAGGCAGAGGAACCCATTTGCGAGCTTTTCGAACTCATCATATCCCACGGCGCCGTTACCTCACGCTGGGAATCCTTGGTCGTCATGTCGAGGATCTACGATCTGGAAGAAATGACAGACTTTCTCTACGACGCGCGTCTAGACAACCTCCGCGTTTTGGAACTTGAGCTAGAAAGCTATGATCCGTTAGCTGGCAACGAGCTAGTCGCCGAGGTACTAGTCGGACAAGCCTCGCCCGAGTCAATGATGTTCAAAACCCAGCCGCCCCTGCTTCGTCATATCAAACTTACTGGCATTCCTACCGAGCTCATCTTCGACTACGAGTCGACGCCAATGATGTACAACTTGACTCTTCTGCACTTGACCATATCCTACAGTTTGCCTGCTCTTATCGATCTACGCGAGCTCCTAGTACACAACCCTCGTCTCGAGACACTCAGTTTATACAAACCCAGAATTGATGACACAGATTTCGAAGACCAGCCTCCAGCAGCCGTTCGAGTCTGCATGCCCCACCTCCGTCAGTTCATCCACCATCAGTGGGCCTCCGGGTCTTGGGGATTGAGCGTTCTCAAAATGATTGATGCCCCTCAGCTCGAGACACTCTCCTTGGACCTGGATGACCTAGACTTTTCTGCTGATTTAGATGACATACTGGCCTACGTCGCTTTTGGGAGGAGAGACAATCGACTAGTAGATGATCATTCAAGTTTGCACGAACATGCCGATGGGACCATTATCTATCCAGCGCTGAAGCATCTTACTATCATCGCCGAGGGGGGCTCATCCGAGTCCCTTGGCAACGTGCTCGAGGCCTGTCAAAACGTCATAAGACTGGAATGGGAGCTCTTGCCGAATCTAGGCGAAAGTATGTGTAGAACACTTGGCGATACCAGGTTTTGCCCACAGCTGGAGCATCTCAGAGTTCTTTATGCCCCAGATGAGCTAAAAAACATGCTTCACCAAAGAGTTGAACAAGGCAGACCTCTAAAGATAGTCGAAGTTGCCTCCTACCTCTGGGGCGATATCCCCAGGAGCACCAAACAAGCCCTAAAGAAAGTCCTAGATAGATTCATACCCTACGAGAACTCAAATTACCCTGCCAGTACCCAGGTAGACGATGACACGAACACATCCAGCGACGATGATAATGATGGAGAAAATCAGACACCCGAAGTTTCTCGCTTGCAATAGGAGAACCCCCAAATACAAAAGGTTCATGATGTACCCAAATAGTTGGCACCATGTACTATATTATCGAATAGAGGCGAGATTTAAAGTACCAATCCGGTCAAATAAGCACCGCACTCAAGCGCATATAGGTGGCATTTGGGCCACTTGGCCCCTCTGGTCTTTATAGGTCGTTCAGCCTCAAAAATGCTAATAGAAACTCTCGAAGAAGACGAGTAGATACATTGCTATATTAGTTGATGAGCTCCCGAGCTTAAATAAGGTAGAGCAGTATAACTACGTCCTTACGCAGCGTGATAAGGTCAATTGAAGGACCTTTAGTTGTTCACGTGACAGAACTTTATTTGATTTAGTGGTGCGTCGTTTACATTCTTTATTCACCGCGCTTATCACTCTCACACTCGATTCGTCCAGGTACCGTCAGAAAAAATGTCGGCTATTATGGAGAGTCATGTACGCACCGGCATTCTTTTGCAACATCATTTCTGATGCGGCGGCTGCCCGCAGCACACACAACCCGCAACAGGACCGGTGCAAAGTGCTCTGGAACATTACAGCAGTAACGACAGCCGGTCTATTAACAGGCTCCCATTCGAGATTCTTTCATGGATACTTAAACTCAGTGAAGACATGTCGAGAGAAATCAAGAACGAGAATGCTTTGAACATCGGAGAACTTGTGATGGTACGCGCGGGTTTATACTTCTATTATGAAGCCTAATATCTGTGTTTTAGCAAGTTTGTCGGCTTTGGCAAGCTACTGCTCTTAACACGCCCGCAGTTCGTGAATTTCACTCTACCAACGACCGACTCACTAAGTGAAGCAGTTGTGGTCACACATAATCATTTCGGATGAAATCCCATTCGAGCGTAATGTGAGGTTTTTAGTCCGGTCCGGTCCGGTCATCCCTCTCAGCATAAACATCGAAATGGGAGACGAGTGGATGCACGAAACTAATATTTACTCAGATGACGATGCCAAGGAATGTATTAGGGGGATTTTCAAGTCCATCATATTCCATGGCGGCGTCACCTCACGCTAGGAATCCTTGGTCATCGTGTCGAAATCCCAGGTGAAAGAAGCAGTGACAAGCTTTCTCTACGATGCGCGCCTAGACAATCTCCGTGTATTGGAACTTGAGCAGGAAACCGATGAGGTAGCAGAGGGTGGCAAGCTAGTCGCCGAGGTGCTCGTTGGACAAACCTCGTCCGGGTCTGCGATGTTTGGAACTCAGCCGCCTCTGCTTCGTTACATGAGACTTACCGGCCTCGTCGACGAGTTCATCTTCTACCATAAGTCGAAGCCGATATTGTGTAATTTGACTCTCCTGGGTCTGACCGTATACTACTGCCTGCCAGCTCTTATTGATCTACGTCAACTTCTGGTACACAGTCCTCGTCTCGAGACGCTCAATTTATACACAACAGAAATCGAAGACACCTACTTCGAACAGCAGCCGCCGGCAGCCGTTCGTGTCCACATGCCACACCTCCGCCAGTTTACCCATTATCAATGGGTTTCTCGGTCCTGGGGATTAAGCATTCTCAAAATGATCGACGCCCCCCAGCTTGAGATGCTTTCCTTAGGACTAAACTACTCCGACCTTGATGACGTACTGGCCTATATTGCTTTTGGAAGGAGAGGCAACCGACTGGTAGACGACGAGTCAAGCTTACGCAAACATACCGACGGAGCTGCTATCTTCCCGGGGCTAAAACATCTCACTAGCTCATTCATGGGAGGCTCAACTGAGTCCTTTGGGAATATACTCAAGGCCTTTCGAAACCTCACTAAACTGGAATGGAACATCACTTGGGGTTCAGAATCACAAATACCCAGGCTCCTCAGTGACAGCACCATTTGCCCGCAGCTAGAACATCTCCGAGCTCCCATAGGTCCAGAAGGGCTAGAGACGATTGTCTATCAACGGGCCGAACAAGGCAGACCCCTGAAGATAGTCGAAGTTTCCCCCAACTTCTGGGGTTATATTCCGAGGAGCACCAAACGAAAGATGAAGAAAGCTTTAGAGAGATTTGCGCCATACGAGATCCCGGAATATGACGCCAAGGTGAAAGATGATGCAAACACATCCAGCGAAGATGATATTGGCGAAGGTGTCTAGGTACCTATGTTTCCTGGATGCGAAAAGTTCAAAATGTATACTTATAATTGCTGTATGATTGCATGAAGACAGGATACAGAGCACTAGTCCGGTGGGATAGGTGTCAGTTTCGAGCGCATATATCAGCGCGGGACTCGCAATGCGTCTCACGCAAGCCTCCACATTTTAGTCGAACCGCGCAAACAAGCCAACCAAATTATATCATAGAGTGCCTGGACCTATCATTCAGGCTGCTCAAACAGTAGTATAACCGCATTAAGAAAAGTTACTTCATTAGAATTCTCATATGCTACATACGTGGTAAGCATTACAGAGTTTGTAAAAATATAAATAATTCCAAGTGAATAGCTCAACGCCCATTGACTTCATCAATAAAGGGAACATCCCGTCTTCGCGATCAAGCGACGAAGACACCAAGCGTAGGATGGGGTAAAATAGTGCGATTAAATCCCCATAGAGGATACGCTTGCAGAGGCAGGAGCATGGCGGGGCGAGTGGAAGGGCCTTCGCTCTTCACGTGACTGGACGTCCTTCCATCTCGTGGCGACCGCCCGAATCCTTTTCTGCCGCGATCAACACAATCACAATTTATCCGTTGAGCCACTAGTTGAGCCACTACGACCCATCATACCAACTAGAATGGATAACAATGTACGTGCTGACACCCTATCACGACACCAATATTGATTCACCGACTGCCAGCAGCAAACACAATCTACAACAGGGTCGACGCGGGTAGCTTTGGAACATCATAATGATACCCCGTGTATCAATAATCTTCCTTTCGAGGTTCTCTCGTGGATATTCACCCTAGGAGAACGAACATCTGGAGAAACCGATGGTGAACCTACTCTCAGCTTTGGGGAATTAGTGATGGTAAGCGCGGGCTCATATGCTTGTTACGAGGCCTATGTAACATCTGCACGTTTTAGCAAGTCTGTCATTTTTGGCAAACTACCGCTTTTAACACATCTATAGTTCGTTGATTTCCCTCTGCCCATGATTGGCATACTAAGTAAAGCAGCTATGGTCATATATATCCATTTCGGCTCGAATCCCACGCGAGCGTAGCGCGAGGTTCTTGGCCCAGTCTGGCCCTACCAATCCGCTCAAGATATATATCGACATGCGAGATCTTTCTTTTCGTGGCATGGATATTGACGACGATATTCAGGCAGAAGAATGCATCCACGAGCTTTTCGAGTTCATCGTATCCCATGGCGGGGCTACCTCGCGCTGGGAATCCTTGGTCGTCATGTCGAGGTACTATGGGATAGAATCAGTGACAGAGTTTCTCAATGATGCGCACCTAGACAATCTCCGCGTCTTGAAACTCGAGCAGGAATCCTATGAGCCGTCAGTTGGCGATGAGCTAGTTGCTGAGATACTAGCCGAACAAACATCCCTTGAGTCCGCACTGTTCAAAACCCAGCCGCCCCTGCTTCGTCGTATCGAACTTACTGGCCTTCCTACCAATTTCATCTTCGGGGACCACCCGAAGCCAGTAATATGCGATCTGACTCTTCTGGATTTATCTGTATACTACTGTTTGCCGACTCTGGTTGGTCTACACGAGCTCCTGGTACACAGTCCTCGCCTTGAGGTACTCAGATTACGGGCGAGTTACATGAGAGAGATAGATTTCGAGGAGGAGCCGCTGGCCGCTATTCGAGTGCACATGCCCTACCTCCGCGAGTTTACCCACCACCAATGGGACTCCGGGTCCTGGGGTTTGAGCGTTCTCAAGATGATTGATGCCCCACAGCTTGAGACGCTCTCCTTGGGTCTAGAGGAGGTGGACGATTACACCTGCTTAGATGACATGGCGGCCTATGTTGCTTTTGGGAGGAGAGACAATCGATTGGTAGACGACCATTCGAACTTGGACGAACATACCGGCGGGACCGTTATCTACCCAGCGCTGAAATGTCTTACTATTATTACAGACTCAGTCACACCCTTCGGTGACATGTTCAGAGCCTGTCAAAATGTTACAAGACTGGAATGGGCACTCCAAAAGGGCGAAAGCGAAAATATGTGCATGCTGCTGGGCGATACTAGGGTTTTCCCACAATTGGAGCATCTCCGGGTTGACCGGGTCCCAGACAACCTGAGGACTATGGTTCACGAACGAGCCGAACAAGGTAGACCTTTGAAGATAGTCGAAGGTGCCTCTTACTTCTGGGGGGAAGTCCCTACGAGCACTAAACGAGAGATGAAGAAGGCGCTGGAGATATTTGCGCCATACGAGAGTTCGTAGTACGGTGTCCCCGACGGGGCGGAAGAAGATGCGAATACGTCTAGCAATGATGATAGCGACGAAGTAGATCAAACTTCTAACGTTTCTGGTTCGTGATAGGAGGGGTGGAAAGTTTTCAACGGGCCTAAATAGTTAGCCGAATATACTGTATGACCCCATGGAGGCGGAATGTGAAGTGCTGGTCCGGTCAGATGGGTGTCATTTTCGAGCGCATATAGGTGGCATTTGGGCCGCTCGCTCCACCAGAGCTTGCTCTCTACTCGTTATGGATCGTTCTGCCCTAAATAACCTTTGGACGCTCCCACTAAAGAGCTTAAGCATAGGTTCCCAAAGGCAGTAACTTACTCGTTTAGGTGCTCGTAACGGTATACTAAAGCCCCTAGCGTCCGGCCGAGACTCGCTCCGTGATAACTTGTTAGACGCCTGTGCCTGGATGCCTGCTCTGGATCTTAACGTGGTCGGATGGCAGCGCGGGGCTGGCCAGAGAGTTGATCAGAGAGGTACTGATCATCTCAAGTTGCAGCACGTCAACCTCAGTTGTCCCGTTTTGCCCTGCGGCAAAGTTCGGCACCGAATAGCTGCGAGCGATAGCCGCGTGCCTGGATGAAAGGAGATGTGATTTATTTAGACATCGTATTGCTCTTTTGGAACCGTTTCAGACAAGTACAAAGGGAAGCAGATAGATTATATGCGTAGTCGAAGATACATAAAGAGCAATCCTTTTGCATAATAATAGATTACTCATGAAGATAACACGTGAAATATACAGACAGTATGGCCTAGATGATAAAAAGCTTGACATGAGAGAGCTTATAACAGAAGATCCGAGCGTGGTTGAAAAGCAATACAGGAGAATAGCATAAAAAAGCCAACTTCGATCCGAAACACAGTCCGAAAGCGACACATTCAATCGCTACAGTGAAGATCACATACAATATCCGCCTAGAACCAACACCCCCGAACAAAACAATCAATCAGCCCCACGAGCACCGAGCAACACAACACATTCCTCGACTCACGTTACTACCACGTTCACAGTTATATGCGTCGAAGCGTCCGAGACAATTACATAATGACTTCGCAGCCGGAGCACGGGAGGTCTCCGGGGACTGGAAGAGCCAGGCGTTCTGGCTCGCCGGCCGCCGCGACTTGGTGAGCACCGGGGTGCGGGTGGACGACCGGGTTAGTCGGTCGAATTAATTGCTGCGGCTGATGCGTCGTTTGTTGGTGCTGTTGCTGTTGATGCTGAAACGTGCGCTGACGTGGGAGGCCAGAAGGCGGGGGAGAGGGTAGGAAGGCCGGCACGCCCCGAGGGAGGGAGGTGGTGAGCGGTGGGAGCTGGGTGTGCTGTCTCGGGGTCGGGGATTGAAGAGGCACTCGGCGGGTCGGGAATACGGCTGGATATGATGTATTTGAAGGCACGTAGGCCGGAGCTGTCTGTTGTGTCATTTTGGAGCCCGTGGGGGTCATAATGAACGCTGATAGGAAAGCCAAGCACAGCAATTGAGTAAACCCTCGAAGAGTATGAAGAAGTGATGGGAGCGCTCACCATCCTCAGCATATGGGTCACTCTGAAGGGGATAATACGGAACCTGCGACTGAGACAGAGCCGGCTCCATGTACATGAGAGAGGCAAACTCGGGGTCGAACAGTCCGTACTGGCCAAAGTCGACGGGCTCGAGCATCTCCGTCGGCCAAACGGTCCGATCGGCATCGGCATCGGCTCCAGCGATGACGGGCGACCCAGAAATGGTCGACGGCGACGGGTATGAGATGAATTGGTCCGGCATTGAAGGCGGGGAATGAGAGCGGGGGGAAAGGGTTCACACAATCGGCACGTTGAAAAGGTCCAGGTGTATCACGACTCTCAAAAGTAGCATAGGCACGCGCAGCAATCCCAAGTAATCAGAGTGAAAACCACCAGCACCTAAGAGTCGAGAGCCGCAGCGGGGGGGAGGGGGAGGCGCAAAAAAATGGGCCGATCGCAGAAGAGCAGAGAGCAGCTCCACACGGGCCTCTTTTATGTGCGCCGCGTTGTGCTAACTCAAGCGTGATCGAGCACGCACGCTCCGGAGGTGACCCCTCCGTGTTTGGTACTGTGTGTATAGCCCAGATTAAACACGGCAAGTGCGGCTCTTTTGTCATGCTGGGTCGTGCGCTGTGCCAAATATGTGCAAGGGAGCGATGCCGCATCAGTGGCTGTCCCGAAGCAATCGCCAAATGAATGGACGGACTGCACGGCCACCGTTTAGGACGGACAGAGCCCGGCCTGACGTACCTCAACTATGTCAGCCGCTGTAGACGCCGCTGTCGCTCCACGCCAAGCTGTCAGTTTGTGTCTTGTTTTGTCCCGCATACAGGAGCCGAAAAGGATGACGAGACACGTATTGGACACGAGGGATGATCCAGGAACGAGGCTACACCTTCGCAGGGCATACAACGCGGGTGTGAACAGATGCGCAAAACGAGCGCATTCTGACAGATCTGCAGCGCAAGTACTATCTCCATCCCCATCCACATCCGCAGCCGATTGACCCGTGCAAGTAATACGGCATCTAAAGCCCGAACCGCCGCCACCCCCATCCCCATGACCAAGAACCCAAAGATCGAAGTCAAGGGAAGACGCAAGAACTCGGGGCCTTTTCATTTCCCTCGCTCGCACGCGACATCTTTCCATCTCGAACAAATTGCAGGCCTAGTGCACCTTCGATTCTCACTTGCCCACTCGGTGTTCAAGAACAAATGGCAATTGCATTACAATTTTTTGGATGTATCCTGTGTATACGTGGCTACGTGCGTCTACAGGTTACCTTTAACGGCAGCGTCCACACCCGAAGCGAAGTACTCGATGTTCTTGGCGTTCAATCCAGCCATCGAGATACGTCCGTCAGCCGTCATGTAGATATGCGCCTTCTCGGCCAGTGCGCGGGTCTGAGGCTGGGTCAATCCCGTGAAGCTGTGATTGAAGTTGCAGTGTTAGTGTCAACGCCAAGTATCCACACAAAGGGTGTGAGAGAAACACAGCAACTCGTTCATGTCGGGGCATATCGCGTAGGACTCTTCCCGGGGGAATGAATCGGGACGAGAAAGAGACGCAATGCATACGCGCAACACGTAGACAATGAGCCTAATCACGATAACCGCCTCAATTTGGAAACTAGTCCTGCGAGACCCGCAACTTCTCCCATCCAATTTCCGCCCATCAAATGCGATAACCCCCAAATTAACCGACTCGCCATCCATCGGAAAAAGATGGAGGGAGTGGACGGGGAAGATCACAAACCAAAAGACAAAAATACAAATTGACAAAATGTGATCAACTCACCTGAACATGCCGATCTGGGACTTGATATGTCCCCACTCGCCAGGCGTCCCCGCGCTCTTGAGCGAATTGTACAGCGTATCACGCATAGAAATGATACGATCCGCCATACCCTTCACCTCACCCTCCCTACGTAAGAAAAAAATAGAAGCACAATCAGTCAACAGCGCGAAGACCAGAGCGGGCTTATTTAGGAAAGATGAAATGGACAGTTTGGGAGGCAATCATTTCTGCTTTGCGGTGCGCGCATATCAATGTGGCTTCTCCCGCGCACATTAAGAGGTAAACCCCACACCAAGAATAAGAGCTGTGATCTGCTGGAGTAGGGCACCGTCGCCGCCAGAGCCAGTTGTCATAACACTGCTCCATCCCCCACCTCGCACGGGCCGTGGGTAAGTCCATATGCGCTCCGAGAGCCGCCGTGATCAAAGGTTCCAACTTCCAGCTCCCTCCAAAGCATGATGGCAACAAAGCCCTCTCTTCCTCCCGACAACTAAACCTTCTTTCCCCAACAAACAGACAGGCTTAACTCCACTCACCACTGCTTATACAGCGCCTCATCACCCAAAATCGTGCCAGCAATACGCGCACCGTGGATAGGCGGGTTCGAGTACATGGGACGCACGATAATCTTGATCTGGCTGTCCACACGTGCGCGCTCCTCGGGCGACGAGGTCGTAAGCGAGAACGCGCCTACACGTTCACCGTAAAGACCCATGTTCTATCAAAACGCGTTTTTATTTATTTTAAATCAATATTAGGTGGGAAATGAAAGGAAGGCGAACCTTAGCGAAGGACTGGGAAAGCGCGATTTGGTGACCTTCCTTGACAAAGTGGCGGACGGCGAACGCGTCTTTTGAGGTATCGCCAGACGCGAAACCTTGGTAGGCCATGTCAAAGAAGGGGAATAGGGAGCGCTCCTACATTAGAGGAAGATCTCCGTCAATTCCGGATTATACGGGACAAGGAAAAAAGGTCGAAATATTGACCTTGACGATGTCCGAGATCTCCTGCCATTGAGCCGGGGTGGGATCGACACCAGTAGGGTTGTGTGCACAGGCGTGCAAGAGAACGATGCTCTTCTCCGGGGCAGCCTATTCACAAAATCCAAGTCAGAATCACGAGATTAGAACGCGTTTGCTTGCTGTAGCGTACCCTCAAATCCTCCTTGAGACCCGCGAAATCAAGACCGACGGTTTTCTTGTCAAAGTACCTGTATCCCTTGACCTCGAGGCCAGAGTCACGGAAGATAGGGGTGTGGTTGCCCCAAGAAGGAACGGGGAGGTAGATAGTCTTGCTGTGAGGATAGTGACGCGCGAGGAACGCGCCTCCGATACGGAGCGCGCCTGTTCCAGAGATGGATTGAGTCACAGCGACCTACTGACGAGTCAGTATCAAAAATGGGGGGATTAATGTGATGGTAAAAACTTACGCGGTTCTCGGTGATCGGCGCGCTGTCGGCGCCGTACGCAAGCTTAGCGGCAGACTTAGTAAAGTCTGCGAGACCAGTAATGGGCAAGTATTCCTTGTCACCCTTGGCCGCAGTGATCCTCTCCTCGGCCTGAGGTAGATCAAATCAACAAAACGTAAACTGCGCAACAAACGCTAAATGTCTCTTACCGCCTTGACGCTAGGAAGTACGTAGGGCTTGCCATCGCCGTCACGGTAGGCGCCAACACCAAGGTTAATCTTGCGGGGGTCTTTATCAGCCTTGAACGCCTCAGTCACACCTATGGGGCTAATTAGCTTATGTATTTTCCCACGCCTATGTCTACGAACCAAGAATTGGGTCTGGGGGACCAGCGGGAACGTTAGACCAGGTGGAGAGAGGGGCCGCAGTGCGGAGGGAGAGTCGCGCGAGGGGGCGCTGGACTGCACGGATGCTCATAGCCATTGCTGTAGTTTAGAGGTGGTCGTCGGGGTTAGAATGAGAAAGCGCCTGGCAGACGTCGTCTTGAGGAGAATAAAGGGTTTTCGGAGCAAGTCGGGCTAGGACTCGCACTCACACAGACGACAGGTGTAAATGCGAACGGGAATTCGAGTCTTTTCTGCTCTTATATGCGTCTCTTGCCGGTTCTTGGCGGACTAGCACGCCCCCACACGCCCTTACAGGGATATCAGGTGCTCTCACAGCTGCCAAAGCAAGCACTCCTTCAATGTCTATTTTCCCACGCTCTGTCTCTACCATTGGCTACACGCATCAGGGCTGGCCTCGCTCGAACATTCATCCACATCTGTATTTCTCTGCTATTGTACATTTTTATCTCTTGTTCGTTCATCTACTTCTCACTTGGGCGCCTTCTCTATCCCCACCTTCAACGCGTCGCACATATCCTTCGCGTCTCCGAACAACATCCGCGTATTGGGCATGTAGAACATCGGGTTCGGCACATCAGCTGTACGAATTCACCACGCCCCGTCTCAAAAGTCAGATCCAATACATGATCACATGTGGTTGAACGCACCATAACCACTAGACATCCCACGCTTCATGACCACGACCTGCTTGCTCTTCCAGACATGCATAACCGGCATACCCGCGATCGACGACCCTGGTTCGAGAGCGATAGGGTTTACCGTATCGTTTGCCCCAATCACGAGCGTCACGTCCGTTTCGCCAAAGTCATCGTTGATTTCGTCCATTTCGAGCACGACTGTTGAGGTAAATGAATGTGAGCGTTCAAGTGTTGCGTAGGTAAGCGGAGGTACGTACGATCGTATGGGACACCAGCCTCGGCGAGAAGGACGTTGCATTGACCGGGCATACGTCCAGCAACAGGATGCACCGCGAAGCGCACCTTGATCCCACGAGCACGGAGCAGATTGGTCATTTCAGAGATCGCGAATTGAGCCTTAGCCACAGCCATTCCATAACTAAACACCTAAAGTCAACATACCGTTAAAGCATACGAGATTTAGGGGACGTACCCGGGAGCAATAATAACAGTTTCTGCGCCTGTGAGATAGTCTACCACCTCATCTACGTTCGTCTTTGTAATTGAGCCTTCCATCTTGCGTTCAGGTCCGCCAGTCGGAGGAGGAGCGATACCGCCGAATAGAACGTTGGTTAAGCTTCGATTCATAGCCACGCACTAAAGATACCACAGTTAGATCCACAATGCATATGAGCGACCAGTTGGTACTCACCATAATGTAGGAAAGAATAGAACCAGAGACACCAATCAAACTGCCCACAGCGGTTAGCAAGTCGTTCTGCAACATCAGACCTGCCCAACGCCATTAGTTTTTGTCACACTTGAAAAAGAAGACGTGTGTACCTTCTGCAACGAGCGCGAAACCAGAATACGCATTCAGCACGGTAATAACAACAGGCATGTCTATAAAACACGTCTCAGATTAGCGCATACACTCAGTTCAACTAACGTTCGAACGCACCAGCACCACCGATAGCAGCTGTAGTCGTGTACCCCTTGATAAAGCTCATGATTGCGTTTCCAGTAAGACAGAGCGCAGCGATGGCGGGTGCGGCGGGGGCCATAGTCACGAATGCTCCGAGTGTCGCGGCGTTGGCGGCTAAGAGACCTGAGTTGATGAGGTGCCGTCCAGGGAGAACGAGCGGCTTGCTGCCCATCTTTCCAGCGAGCTTCAAGAAGGCCACGATACTACCTACAAATTCGCACCTAATCAACCAACAGCTCAAAAATAAAAATAAAAATGAATAAACTTACCTGTGAAGGTAATACCACCAACAAGTACACCCAAATACGCAGTAACCATATGCAACGTCGACAACTCCACATGTCCAACCTCAGCCATCACGCTTCCGATACTCGTCAACACAGCCGCGAGACCAACGACGGAGTGCAAGGCAGCGACCATCTGAGGGAGCTCAGTACCCGTAATGCGACGACCGATCCAACGACCGAAGAGACCACCTGCACCTGCCAGACCTACGAATTGGGCAAGAACAGGGGCGGGGAAGCCGACGGCTGCAAGGGAGGCGACTATGCCGGAACCGACACCGAGTATACCGAGGGTGTTGCCTTGGCGGGCTGTAGCTTGGGATGCGAGACCAGATAGGGAGCCTTAGGAAGGGTTCGAGTGTGAGTTACTAAACGGTTGGTGGGGCTGTTTCATTGGGACTTACCGATACACAACAAACTGCTAGTCAAATACCCAGCTTGAACGAGACCAGCCATACCAGTAGACGCAGCGGCCAAGAAAGCACCAGTGAACACGACTCCGGGAACGGCGTACAACCAAGGATACTCAGGAGGATCGGTGGGGCGCTTGAACATGTCGAGCATACGCTGGGTAATGATGAATCCACCGAATACGTTCACGCTTGCGAGAAGGACTGAAGCCGCGCCAAGGAGTTGAGGGATCGTCTCGGGGAAGTATCCGCCGCCCATGATGAACACGCCTCCAATACCGACCATACCTACGCGGAAAGGTATATGAGGGCGCGATCATTAAGAGTTATATATGGGGGGTACGCACCGGAAATAGCGTTGGTAACACTCATCAAAGGACTATGCAGCGCGGGGGTAACACCCCAGACAACACGATAACCAATCAACCCAGCAAGCCCAAACGTATAAAAGTTAGCCATAAACATCGGGGTCGTCGCCTTTCCCAAAGCAACAACTCCACCCATCCCAGCAGTAAGCGCAGCGACTTCCCTCGATACTTTCTGCCACGGTGTAATCGCGAGCGCTTCAGGCTTGACCTCGACGGGAAGTTGGGCGCTAGGAGCGGCGACGGGCGGGGCAGGTGGTGCGGGAGCGGGCCAGAGGAGTTTGCCTTGATGGAGAACGATGGATCGGCGTGCAATTTCGTCGGACATGTCGATTGCGAGTTGGCCGTCATGGTTCGGGGCGGTGAGCGTGAGCAGGAATTTGGTGATGTTGTTCGAGTACAGGTTGGACGATTGGCGGGCTAGTCGAGATGGAAGATCCGTATAGCCTGAAGATACGATAAGCACAAGAATATGAGAATAAGTGGAACGAGGACGTACCGATCACGTTGACGCCGGCATAGGTATGCATCTCGCCTGGTCGTGTGACCTCACAGTTTCCACCGTTCTCAGCAGCCAAATCGACGATAACCGAACCTTGCTTCATCGCAGACACCATCTCCTTTGTGATCAACTTGGGAGCTGGTTTGCCGGGAATCAAAGCCTACACATATCTAGATGTAAGAATAAAGTACGAATTATAGCCGAATTAATTCGTACCGTAGTGATAACGATGTCGACCTCTTTGCATTGTTCCATAAACAGCGCCATTTCTGCCTCGATGAACTCCTTGGACATTGTCTTGGCATATCCGCCAGCACCAGAACCGTCTTCTTCAATGCTGACCTCCAAGAATTCGGCACCTAGGGACTGAACCTGTTCGCGCGCAGCTGGACGAGTATCGAAGCCCCGAACAATAGCACCCATACGACGAGCCTGTACCAATGGTTTAGTAAACGAAAGTGGATGCGTTCGATAATGTACTAACCGTTACAATTGCACTCAAACCGGCAACACCGGCACCAATGATAAGAACCTTGCAAGGTGGAATCTTGCCCGCAGCAGTAACCTGACCAGTAAGGAATCGACCGAATACATTCGAAGCTTCAAGGACGGCCTTGTACCCCGCAACGTTTGCCATAGAACTGTGAACATCGTTCAGTTATGAAACCTAGGTCAGCAAGTCTTGACGAACCTTAATGCGTCCATCGATTGAGCCCGAGAGATACGAGGTACGCAGTCCATCCCAAATGCCGTAATTTCCTTCTTTGCCAGTTGTTCGACCAGTTCCTTGTTCTGCGCCGGGTACATGAACGAAATCAAAGTACTGCCGTTCCGAATCATATCGATCTCCGTCTTCGAGCTAGAAAGGCCTTTCTCGAGGACAGGAGCACGGACTTTGAGCAGTATATCGGATTGTTCGTAGACAGCATCTCGGGTTGCGATCGTCCCTCCAGCGCTCTTGTAGTCTTCGTCAGCGAATTGGGCTTGGAAACCAGCACCTTCTTCTACGAGCACTTGTTTGAATCCTTTCTTGAGCAGTAGAGCGGTATTGGTGGGAGTAAGTGCGACTCGACGTTCCCCGGGGAATCCCTCAACAGCTACTCCGATGGTAAGTTTCGAATATGGTATTCCGTTGACTATCGGGTACGATAAGTACTTTGCCACTCGATTCGTCACTTCATCATGAGTCACGTACTGGGTATATCTTTGGCGGCGTCGTGCGGGACCTGGTAATTAAATCGGCTTGTGTGGAAAGATCGAGTGAGGTTCACTTTAATAGCAAGGATGTCAATAGGGTGTCGTGTACATCAGGGCGATCAGTACTCACGACGCAATGCGGACAAGCCTGCAAGGGCTGTAGGGCGCCCCCAGCGCCTGCACGGCAAGCAAGCTACGGAGAGCGACATGTTGGTTGTCGGCCTCTCCCTGCGCAGCTGCTTTTCGACACTGCAGTGACCTCGGGTGGTGGTAGGAAGTGAGCTGGCAGTGGAAACCGCTTCTGACTTTCGGCCGGTTCTGGAAGAGTTCTGGACGAAAATGGATGTTGAGCTTACGCCAGAGACCAAAAATTATAAGTCGCGTCTACGCCAGATGGTGCATCTCGGTAGGTAGGTGGAACGTCGCTGGAGTGCCGTCCATAAATCGAACAGAAATGACTCGAATTAATTCAATAAATTTCAAACGATCGGAGTGCAAAGTCGTTGCGGAGCCCCACAATGTTCAAGTTGAGCTGCTAAGCGCCCAGTCCAACTAAGAGAATACACACGACCAAATAAATACTCCAAGCATCCTATTAACTAAGCTACAGCAACGTACTAACTTAATTGTGTTCACAAATAAAACAAATTTATGAAAAGGCATCAAGCCAACAGGACACACCAGATAAAGTGATAGACATGCTTCAGTCCATTTTCCATGAGACGCCGTTCATCCTCCCAACATCTAAACCAGTAATGATCAGCTACCGGTGTAAATAGACTCTGGCCGAGTGACGGCTTACCTTTATTAGCAAGTTGCTCGAACGCGGAAGGGGACATATCAATATCGTCATGTCCACACGAAGGACATTCGTCGACCACGCGTACCTGCACGGATTTGCCCTGCCATTTGACGGTGGCAGTTTTACCGCACGCCGTGCTCGTTCCCTGCCCGTCTGATTTCAAGGTTTGTTAGTCTCCGCGCTAGGAGCTAGACCGCCGCATATACTCACAGGAGGTCTCATCCCATAAACTCTGACTAATGGCTATGACATACTCGCTGTCGTTATTATCCCATCCGCAGGCGCCGCGGCCTTCTGACGGACTGTCTGCCATAGGAAACCCGTTATGTATAGGACATATAAAGTAGGATCGAAATGGACGTACAATACGTAGCCGACCCTTTGTGAGCATTGCTGCCCCGAGATATAAGCTCGCGGGAGGCCACTGGAGCAGCATGAACGAAGCTAGTCAAGGCAAAACCAGATGCGACAAGGAGGAGAATATTATAAAAGAAGTTCATGCTGGAAGAGCAGATAGGTTGTAGTTTAAGGAGTGTGAGGAAAAGAGTGTGGGAGATGAGGTCAACAGACGAGGGTAGAAGATGTATTGAGATTACATGTACTTGAGGTTTGCTTTTTATACCTTCGAACGAATTCGCGGGGTTTGTCCACCTCCGTTTTCTGAGGCTTCTAGCGTGGAACGGAGTTCCAGCCTGACATGATCATACAAATTACCCGCTTGGTATCCAAAGGAAGATACGTAGTCATATGACCTTACATTTGGGGAGGACAACTTGAGCTTTGAAGGAAGCATAATACCCGGAAGGCTGATATGCCATAGACATGGGTAGTGAATTATGTAGCAAAAATGCTCAATACAAACAAGTCGCGCCGTTATGTATGAATGTGACCTCGTTTGCCCCCCACAAGAAATACGTCTTAGGTGTCGGTATTCGTAATCGATGATGTTTCAAGAAGTTAAAACATCTCCCGAGGCGGATGCTCGCCCCGCCGTCCGTACGTACTGCTTGCTGGTCGTCGGCTATTGATTCCAATTATCAATCTTAGGCGGCGAGTTGTAAAGGTCGGCTATTTGTAAACATAGTCATTTTGATTGACTTGGTGCTGTAGTTCGCGGCGCACTCCAACTACTCAATCTTGAAATTTTTGATTGTGCTGTGTTTGTCGCGGGAAAGTCGAGGACATCTTCAAGTACAGGTCAGTTTGGCTTCACATCACGCAAAAAAGGCAATATCACGTTTCAAAACTGATCGTGTTCCAGGCGGTGCTTCGGTTCTTCTTGCGGAAGTCGACTCGGAGGTCGGCGCACACCAGACCCCTATCCTCCACGTTTTAGGCCCTAACTCGAGTGAAAAATGAAGCTGAAATGCAACCCGTTAGCGAACGCCCGTACGACAGAGAACGCCTAATATACCGGCGGGATATACCTTTTGGCAACTCAAAAATGTGCGCAGTTTCGCCCGACCCCTCATACAAGGGCATCTAGCCCCGTCTGTTAGCTCATTGCCACAAGAGAACAGCCGTTTTAGCTTCAAGTCAGCGTATTACATTATGCACGCTTCTTCACAAATGATGGGTTCCTTTTGAAATACCGCTTGTGACATATCATGGCGAGAAATTAGGCATATGCTCCGTCCGATATGGGGTAGCCGTGCGCGTCACAAGTTGGTCGGCCACCGGCCAGTCACCTATGTAGGCTGGTCCATTCCCCCTAAAAATGTACAAAATATAACCACACTTCTCTCGGTACCAGTCCCCCTTGAAGGAAATTCGGGATTTGTCAAACCATTTGGACACTGAGAGACAACGGCGAAATCCTCAGAGGGGTCAGGGATAAGGATGAGGCCATCGTAAGCTTTCAACAGCATATCGGGAATTTAAGCGGACTTGCGAGGTTGTGGATGAGGCAGAAACATAGATCTACCTTCTTCACAAATCTGTGTTATAAATCTTCAAATTAACCGTGGTTCAACTCGGGTTATGGAGCGAAGATGGGGTATTCAAAGCGCATACAATCACTCACAATATTAAGTAATCTTGATTGCCAATTCAGCTTGAGTGGCGGTGAGGCTCCCGAGATATTTTTAACCCGTGCGAGTTATAAACAGCTCTAGGGTAACTTTACGTGTTGCTCGCGCTCTAGATGTATGCGCACAAGCAGCGACTGGATATATGCGCGTTGCACTGGAGGAAGCGGTGGCTGTTGCGGTTGCGATGAGGAGCTGATGGATGAGATGACGTCAGATGTGCTGCGACGCGATGGGGAGATAGATAAAGGTCGCTAAAGGACGAACTTTGAACGACGACATCCAGCGTGGTACTAGAAAAACACGAGAGCACCACATACGAAAGACCGAATACAGACTCAATGATTTCTTTTACGACCACTTTGCTGGTCGTCGCGCTCTTATGCGTGCTCGTCCCGCATGTGGCGGCGTTTGGCGCGGGCGACATCCCAGAGTAAGCTCCTTGCCTTCCAGCCTGCTACCTTTCTTATTGACCTCGGGTGCAGCTATGCATACCTTAACGATAAAGGTGTGCTTTCCACTTATCTGATCTCTGAATCGTTGTTTACGATTTAACGCGTCTGCCTAGCATTCCGTCACGGAGATATCGAATCAATCCTCACTACCCTAGCTAAGAATGTTGGTTCTGGTGGGGGGTTTGGTGGAGGCGTTGCAGGCATTCTTGCTGGCGTCGCCAAAGCAGCATTGAACCGCGGCAAGGGCGACAGGTTCACCAGCCTAGATGTCAAGCGCGTTTACTTTGTGCGTTTCTCGCGTTCCTGTCTTGACCCTCGTTAAGGTACTGAGATACAATTCCTTGTATATAGGGTAACTGGCTCCGTGATTACTCTCAAGCGATGGACATTGCTGGCTTGTCCAAACTTACTGCGCAAACACTCATAACTGTCGTCAGTGCCCTCGGATTCATGGTATGCGCTTTTATTATCTTTGCTGTAGTCGAAGAACCAAGACTTATCCGGCTCGTAGACTTTTGGATTCGCGACGGAAGAGTTCCAAGTTACTGCTGACAGGCTTGGCGTATATCTTCCCATCGAGGTATGTTAGTCTCCCTCCGGTTCCGCCTAGATTCATAATATTTACCATACTTCTTTAGCACATTGATAAGTGAGCATATTGTCTTCGAGATCGCGCGCCATCGCTAAGCATAGATCTGTCGTTCAGCCCCAAAGGATATGCGGAGAAAGAAGGGGACGCGCGCCAGTTCCACCCCAAGCTTCGACCACCTGTGGATCCGCGCGAGCTCGAAATCGACCAGAATACTGGCATGAAGGTTCGCTCACATTCTCCTTCTAACTCATGTTTCGATTTGAATATTTCTTCTTAGAACTATATCGCGACTGAGGGCCAATCTTGGGACACTTCCACCGCACACGTCCGTCGGACACTCGAGGCTTGCATTCAACATGGGCGACAGGCTAACGGCCAAGAAGGCGCTGATATGTGGGAGTCTTTCAGGTTGTTGGGTACTGCCCTGCATACTCTTGAGGACTTGTTGGCGCACAGTGCGTTCATCCGACTCTTTACTTGCTACATTTAGCGGGCTAATACGTTTGTAGGCAACTGGTGCGAGTTGGGCCTTTTGAAGCTAGGACACAGAGAAGTATTCTGCCATGTCGGAGACAATGGTACGCATATCTATAACTGAGCATCGTGGACGTATTGTCTCACTATAAGTTTAGTCAAGGTCAATACTCCTAATGGACAGGCGCCGCCTCTCATCACTGGTACTTTCGGCTCCGCAGACTTTATGCATAGTATGCTCGGTGAAGCAACCGAGTAAGACACCGGTTCAATATTTTCTTGATATCTTCTAACGCGTTCCGCCTGTAGTCACTTGAGCGAGGCCAGCGTGACCGATCTTAGCAAGAAGATGAACGAGGTATGTTCTCCGAAACTGCATCGTATGACGCCCAAATACTAACAATGTGGCTTACAGTTGAAGAACCAAGATCAATCCCAATCGCCCATTGTCAAATTGCGTGCTATCCTCAGCCAGATCCCGTCCGGCGGAGGCGACGACAAGCAGAATGCGATGAACCAGGGAGACGAGATTCGCGCCAAGGCGTTCAACTTCGTATGTTATAAATTTATTATTATGAGCAATATAAATTGCTCATAAGGTGGCTAGAATCCGGATGATGTTGCGCCTGAAGAGGTTCAGAAGCAGTTGCTCGATGTCCTGAAGTGGCATGATCAAGTTATGCATGATATCACTGAGGTTAGCCTACTCACTGAATCTAGGTTGCCTCGTTGACCTGACGCTATTTTCCTCAACTAGACTATTCAGAATATCCCAGGTTTGGAGAGCCTCTTGGACGATCTCACCAACGCAATGAATGCATGTAAGCATGTGGAATTTACTCTATCGGACAAATGAGTTTAATATATGCGCTAGACGTTTACACCACACTCGAGCCGTGGCTCACCCCGATCCTCCAGCAATCTACCAGTGCGCTCCAGGAGGGATCTGCCGCTGTGATCGATACCGCAGACCAGTATGAGGCAAGTCGACTTCGCTCACTGAGCCCTGCGCCCTCTCTGATGATTTGAGCCTTCAGGTATTCACTAATCCCGATGCGTCTGACCCTTCGCACTCGCTCTTATCTAAGGACCACTTTGGGTACGCTGTGTTATCTTGCGCTACCGGACGCACCTCGGCTTACTATTGCATATATAGACTGATTTTGAACGAGCCTGCTGGCAAGATCGCGCTCGTCGTCGTAAAGCATACCGTCGAACTCATCGTCGAGGCTTGGTATGACCATAATAGGGATGTCGGCGGGACGATCAACCAGGTACGTACCACCCCACTCTGGTCCCAAATCCCGCAGACTTATCTCGCCCATACTTAGGTCATGGAGGCGTTCCATCATCCGTACTACGCAACGGGCAGCTCTCGAATTCAGAACGAGATGGCCCAGGAGCTTTCCAAATGGTTTGACGAACTTGGGTCGGAGGTCCGTCTCATTTGTTTTGATGCGAAGACTGAACTAACGCGAACGTTACTGGTTTGTAGGGGTCGCAGATACTCCAACTCTTGACCAAGGAAAGCGTTCGCGAGGGCAAAAACAAGCGAGCTGGTGCCGAGGATAGCGGCCACGGCCACGGCCAGTCCGGAGGGTACGGGCAGCAGTCAAGCGGTTACGGAGGTCAACAATCCGGCGGGTCCGGCGGTCAGCAATCCGGTGGTTATGGTCGCCAGCAACAGTCCGGAGGCTATGGGCAGCAGTCCAGCGGATATGGGCAACAATCCAGCGGCTATGGAGGCCAATCAGGTGGCTACGGTCAGAGCGAAGAGACTGGAGGCTATGGTGGTCAGTCTGGCAGGCACGGCGGCCAATCAGGCGGCTATGGTGGCCAGTCAGGCGGCTATGGCAGCCAGACCGGCGGCGGGTACGGAGGAGGAGAGTCTGGCGGGTACGGAGGAGAGTCCGGAGGCTATGGCGGCCGCACAAGTGGCTACGGTAACACCGACGACAACTCCCAGTCGACGTACGGCGGCCGCAACCAAGGGTCTGGCCGTAATCAGGAGTCTGGCTACGGCGGAGGAGGATACGGCCAATCCAACGACAATGAGCACGGCTCTCGCCGCCAAGAACATCATAGCGGGTATAACCCTTCTTATGAGTCCAACGAGGGAGGACGTTCTCGTCGTGACAATGACGAAGGCGGGTACGGTTCACGCCGCAATGACGACGAAGGCGGGTATGGTTCGCGCCGCAACGAAGAGGGCGGATATGGTTCACGTCGCCAACCCGAGGAGAGCAGCGGGTATCAGCCATCGTATGGCTCGAGCCGCAACGAGGACTCTTATGGCCAACGTGAGGAACGCACTTCGTATGGCGGTGGAGGGCATGGAGGTAGCGGTGGAGGGTATGGAGGGAGTAGTGAGGGTTATGGTGGAGGAGATCGCCGCCGCCGTGACGATGATGAGGAGCGCCCTCATGGTCGCCACCACCGGAATGACGACGATGAAACATTTGGTGCCGAACGCCTGAATATTAGGGACGATAATGAAGGGCACGGTGGTGGACGTCGCCATCAGGGCTACAACCCCGACTATTAAACGCTGAAACGAGGTCAGTCCGCCGTCACATCCACTGGACGACGACTAACTGGGTTGTTTCAATAGGCTGAATGCAATCCGTGTTTATGATATATCTGAAGTGAACAATAGCCTTGAAATAAATGAGATGAATCTTGTGTCTGAACTACCGATGAGCTGAAAATGTGTTATTGAATTCAATACAAAGCATTTACAAATTAGAGTTTCTATCAGAACTAGAGATTAGGGTTAGGCCTATGAAGGTTGAAAAGAAAGAGAAATCCCGCGACGACGCAAGCCAGTAGTGTAATGGCAAGGTCATCTTGTGTCCGCTCGTGCAAGCAGAGGAGCAGCCACCCGGGCGGCAAAAATTGAATAATCGATATAGGTGGCAATGCCACCGTTTAGTCGATTAAGACTAAAAGAACAGATACTACACTTGATCTAAGCCAAAAGGCCAGAGTGGTAAAGATCAATGAACACTTGGACCAGGTATATATACTCGTTGAAGTTGGTCCGTGCGCGGTGGACTCATGTCAGGGACGTTCACTCTGTTTGTGGGTCAGACTCTGAACGATTGCGTAGTCGAAACTACTGGACTTGGCGCAGAGTCCTTATCCACCGTTTATGCTGTTTTATCCACTTTTCTAATTGCCCCCTGTTCCAAGCTCAAGTAAAATGCTCCCGTCGCGGAAGGCTCGACCCCATTTAATCAACTTAAGATTTACATCCGCATATATATTACGTTAGCCTATAATGCTCTCACTCTTCTTCATCCTCTTCACTCTCCTCTGTCACCTCTAAGGCTGCGAACCTACTTGTTGGCACTCTGCGCGCCAGGGGTTCTTCTACTTCCTCGAGGTCTTCCTCGTCTGTTGCCTCGCTCTCAGTATCTTCGTCATCGGGCCTCACTGACACTCCCAGTTCACTTGGATCGCCTTTCTCCGAGTCTTTCCTGTCTCTCTCGTCTTCGCTTGATGGAGCTTCGTCTTCGTCCTCGTGAATGCGCTCACTTTGCACCAGAATCCCCGACAGGCTAGTCGGAGGATCAGAGTCTGGCGGCCAAAACGACCAGGCAACGCGGCCCTCAACTATGCTCCTCATCACTGAAATCGCTATCTTTAGTTATCTTTGTGCAAATAAATAGATATAGTTAGACGTACTGGCATTCCCGGCTCGCATCGCATCGGGTCGACCAGCCTTGGCCGTCTTCCATCCACGCTTCGAAGCATATGCACTCATGACCTGCATCGCTGTCCACGCTCCGTTTTCGGCACGGCCTGCTATATTGGTCGGCCGCATCCCGTCTCTCCACGTCCGCTTATCTTCAATGACCTCGTCTGGTTCGAGCATGCCTCGATCGACTCCGAATACGCTTTCGATAGGCATGAGGTCTCCAACATAGCGGATGCATGCAGGCAAGGCGGGGATTTGTGAAATTGGAAGAACGTTGGATAAGACTTGGAGTTCCATAGGAACTAATGCGGGTAAAACCAGACCGGGACAATCGACCAGGCGAATTTCTGGGGTCAAGAAAAGAGTTTGAAAGTGCTTTGTCTAGCACGACCGGCTATTAGTACGAGCTTCGGCTCGGTTAGAGATATTTCGGGACGCACCTTCCCCGGAGTCCTGGACGCTTTCACTTTGTGCTCGCCGAATAGCGCGTTCAGCAGTGAGGATTTGCCAACATTGGGTTGACCTAAGCTTCGACGCGCTAAGTCAATACTCATAAACCCGGTCATGTAGCTTCGATTGTCCTTACCGATAAGCCCAACTGTCAGGAATCTATTTTCCAAGTACTCTTTTGAAGGCGCATCTTCGTCTGCCTCATCTGCAGGTGGAGTGTCGCTTCCGCCAGTCTGGGAGTTCACATCGTCTATCGGTGGGGCTATAGTCTCTTGATTGCTGCCCCTACGACCAATTGCCTCCCAGTCGATTTGAGTCCGGACTATAGGTCGCCACTTGCTCAGCTTATCGGGATCCTCCTTGACACGCGGTGGTGGCTCCATCAGAGCTTCATGTGCTGTCTTCAACGCGGTACGAAGCTCGTCCAACAGATTCGTAGGCATGTGAGGTTGATATCTCATCCGGGAGCCTAGAAATAGAACGTCAAGACTTGAACGAATCTTGCGACATCGATACGTACCTTGTCCCACCCCATAACTGACCTCCTCGTAACTCTGGATCCCAACGACTTGGATTCCGCTTTCTCCGTATCGCTCCTTGAGCCAGGTTCGCCACGCATCCGCGCATTCTTCCCCAACAATGTCGATCTTGGTTAGAACTAGGATTACTTGTCGGGCAGGGCGCAAGGATTTGATATATGCGTCGAGCGAGGGCGGGTAATGTAGTGGGGGGCAGCGTGCATCCAGCAATAGCATGAGAATCGAAGATAGTTCGCAGACTCTCCAGAGTTGTCTCCACACTTCTATATTTCGTTCGTAATATGTAGGCGCCGGTAAGATATCTTCGTCAGAGTCTGGTGATGAGATTGCGTTGGTCTTTCGCCAAGCGTTGATGGTTTCATCGGTCTGCACAATCCACCTACGAACTTGAGTAACAATATTGATCCATCGAGGTAGACATAGGACTCACTTTGCGAAGAGCCCTTCCTCGTTCTTCTCCACTTCCTTCTTCGTCATCTCATATCTCCACTTTGGTCGCCGAGGACATGTCAAGCCTTGGTCAAGAACCTCCCCGACGCCAACGCCCAATATCTTCGAGCTTTCAGGGACAGGCCTCTCCAAAGGTTTCGTGGCCGCAGCCCGTTTAGATACCTCCAGAAACTCCGTAGATGGCTTCAAGAAAGACGAGACAAGCATACGGCTGCGCGCAGCGGCGGCTAGAGCCGCATCACTATCAGTGGCTGGTCGTCGACCTCCTGTCGGTTTCCGTTTAGACTTCTTCGCATTCTTGTCGACTTCAGGTGGTGGGAGGTCTCCTCGTTTAATTGCTCGTTTCTCTTGAAGTTGGGTCTTTCGTTGTTTCGCGGAGAAGGGTTTTCGACGAGGCATACGAGAGTAGCGAAGGACAGAACAATGTTAAGAAATTCAACACTTTTCAGGCGGAATATACGTGATTAGACAAGAGGCGTAAAACTTGAACTACTGCAGAGACGACTCTGGGGTCAAGATGTGGTGGTTGAATGACGTCTGATTGACATGACATTTCCAATCGCGTTCAGCTTACATCATACACGGCTCAACATGGGAAAGAGATTTTGTTCACAGGCACTAACGGGATGTTGTTAATTTCTATATCCGAGAGAATTGCTATCTTCCATACCTGACTGTACCAGTTGTTAGAAAACTTACAGGTCGAACCAGGAGCGCAGACTGTAGGCCCGCTAGAGAATAGATGTCTTAATATGCCCTCTATTCGAGTATACCGCATTTACTTACGTGTAACCGATCCCGCCGCTTCAAATACGAGCGTATCAGCTAGTTGCTCGCCTCGTACTTCAAAAGCAGACGTACCATTGTCCGTATTTGGGCACAGTGGCCGTTGGTGTAGAGGCTGGTGCGGAAGTTGTGCTGGTCGTTGTCACTACAGGGCCGGTGGTCACAGGCGCAGTGCTAGTTGTTGCCGGGCCAGTCGCACCGGCTCCTTGATTCTGCAAGAATGTCGCGAGATCTTGGGCCATATACTGGTGGACCTTGGATTTAGGATGAATAACGTCGTTCCAAAAGCTTCCCCCGACCACGGTCGTATCAGCGAATCCGTAAGCCGATGGGTTATTGAGTAGTTTGGTGTAGAGTGACCTAACGAACGGAAGTTGGAGCGTTGATAGCTTCGTCGTTCGGGTGACTGGCATACGTACCAGGAATCATAGTAGAAAGTAGTGATGTCTGAATGCTTTGCCTGAAATGTTGCAATAGAACTTTGTAACTGTGTGTTCCACGATGTGATTTGTGCTCCGGTGGCGGCGTTGTTATTACCTGGTAAACAGAGTGAGCTATATGCAGCATATAAGAACATTTCGAAAGCGTACTGAATGGTGCACGGTTGAATGGAGGGACATTGACGAACAAGAAGTTTCGGGCACCGTTTGTGTACAACGTCTCTTGAAGACTGAAGAGAGCACTTAGGCTCGATGGAATCGACGCTCCTAGGCTGAATTTTCCGTTGGGTCAGTGAACCTATGAGCTTTGTGAATGACTTGCTTAATATCATTAATGCCGATAAAGGTAGCTAATCGTTTAGGCTTAATGAATCGAAGTTAGGAGCATATACCATAACACTCACCAAACAAAGAGTTTGCCCCTGTCCATGGGGCATAAGATGGCTTGGTACCCGCGTGAGGGAGGAAGTCGCTATTGATTTGAGTGTTCACGCCAGAAACGGTATTCCCGGAAATCGCGTAGTCGTATGTCCAGAACTTGCTTTGGTTGTATTGTGTCGTGAGGTACCCAACCTACGAGGCATACACGTATGAAACAAGGCTACCAGTTCAAAAGCAAGTAGAAAACTATACCCAATTCGGCCCTCCAGCGGTGGTAGCGCCTGGATAAATGCGCGTCAGAACGACGTGACCAAGTAGAATGGACGATTAGGCTCACCCGGATAGCTCACCCCAGGTGGATTTGCGTCCGTAGGCACAGGGGACTGACTATTGAAACCTACCGTAGTATAGCTATCTCCGCTATGTTTTCGTCTAAGTATCAGACTCCGATGATTGAGACTTACTGCAGGACTTACAATACGAAAAAATAACGCAGACCGCCGAACCCGGGCCAGTTTGGCCCTGTGGCCGCACGGACGGCATGCAGCAAAACCGGAGCAACGAGGAATCCAAAAAGTCTCATTCCGAGAGTACTAGAATTACCGTAAGATGAACCGCACAGGAGAGCATAAAATAGCTTACCCTGCTGAAAGATCTTCACATGTGAAACGGCCTTTTATCTACACCACAGACGAATCGTCAACATAGTGTCAAACACCCCGCCCCAATCCTGGACCGACGCCGGACCGACACTATTCCATCGAGTAAAGGCCTTAAACAAGCCAATACTCAAAGCCTGTCACATAAGGGCTGCTATCAGTCATGTGCAATGATGTGCCAACGGAGTCGGCAAAACTGAAGCTAAAGTGCCAGTTTTGTTGGGCGTATGAACCCCTTTTCACAAACCTTAGACCGGGAGGTACGGGGGAGAGGGCCAAAATAGGACGTATATCCGGCAGCATTTTCCCTTGTTGAGGCGCTTACACAAATGAATTCTCATGGACTGCCTACTCGCTACTTACATGGACAACAAGCAAGCGTCTCAGGGATCGAACACGCCCTCAGAAGTTACAGAAGCGCTTATAGACACTAGAAGAGCCATGTCAGAGTATACGTGACCTATAGACACATGCCACATACCTGACTATAGAAGTCGTTAGAGTACGTGCACGTTGATCCGCTAACACAAGTCGTAGGTCCACTGTAGGATAAAACATCGATAAATTTGACTTAATTCCAAGGAAAGCGTTCACTCACGTATAACCCGAACCCCCACTTCACGTCCAAACATAACATTGTTTAGTCACCCCAATCCTTCGAAACACAACACAGGTACTTACCACTGCCCATACTTGGGTACAGTCCCTGTAGCAGTCGAAGCCGGAGCAGTGGTCGTAGTGGTGGTTGTGACTGGAGCAGTGGTCGTGGAAGTAGTGGTCCTAGTAGCGGTGGTTGTGGTAACTGTGTTTGTTACACTGGCCGCTTGGTTTTGCAAGAAAGTCGCGAGATCCGCGGCCATATACTGGTGGACCTTTGTCCTGACGTGAATTGTATCGATCCAGAAGCTCCCTCCACTCGTGGTCACATCCGTGAAACCATACGTGGACGGATTGTCGAGCAACTTGGTGTAGAGTGACCTATACAAATATTCTGGGGTTTAATTGGTTGGCGATTTAGCCGCCAAATCTACGTACCAAGAATCGTAATAGAAGGTAGCAACATCCGAATGCTTGGCTTGAAACGCCGTAGCGGAAGCTTGGAGCTGAGTGTTCCAGGAAGTGATTATTGAAGCCAGGGTGGCGTTGTTGTTGCCTAGAGGTAATAGCTCTTCAGAATTGTGCGGAAAAGTAAAGACTTATGAACGCATACTAAACGGAGCACGGCTCATCGGAGGCACGCTGATGAACAAAAAGTTTCGAGCGCCAGCGGTATAAAGTGACTCCTGAAGATTGAATATCGTGGTCAAGGTAGAAGAGATCACGGCCCCAGAGCTAATGGCGGTTTTTTGTCAATGCTCATCAGACAGGCCACTTGTCAATCCGGAAAACATACTTGAGGTCATTGATACCAATGAAAGTTGCTACAAGTTCCAGTTATGAGTAAGAGGTCGTCTAGTAATTGAATTCGCGAGGTCTCACCAAAAAGTGAATCAGTCGCAGACCAGGGGGCATAGGACGGCTTGGTGCCAGCATTGGGAAGGAAATCCGCGGTAACTTGATTGCTAAGTCCCGCCACAGTATTTCCGTACACAGCGTAGTCGTATGTCCAGAACTTGCTTTGGTTATACTGCGTCGTAAAATAGCCAACCTATAGGTGCCAGATGTTAGTAAAAGAAAAAGAGCTTCAAATACGAGCAACCCACCCAATTTGCTCCGTCGGCGGAGGTAGAGCCTAGGCAGCATAAGTCAAGCAGCGTAACAACAAGCCTATTCATTAAGCTTACCGGGATAGCTAACGCCAAGAGGGTTCGCATCGGTAGGGGCAGATGCCCAGCTGTTGTACCCTATAGACGTATAGCTGTCACCACTACACACAGCAACTTCAGTATGCGGGTCTACGTATTTCGAGCTTCGAGACTTACAAGGCAAAGAAATAACGCAAGCCTTTGAACCCGGGCCAATTTGGCCCAGTTGCCGCATAGGCAACATGGAGCAGGCCAGTTGAAGCAAGAATCCCAGAGAGTTTCATAGCAGCAGAATCGAGTGTAGTGAGGGTGCAAGGTTCGACTAGCCCCGTCGAGTGCCAGCAATTTATCCTCCAACGAATCAACCATTCATATGCCCCATGGTGATGCGGGCCGGGCAAAAAACTATAAGTAACACTTCGTCCAGGTTGGTATAATCATGTGCTACCCCGTGCTAATGAGTTCGGGGAAATGGAAGACAGGAAGAAATCTTCAATTGCTTAATAGGTAACCATTTCTAACGAAGAAATATGATTTAAGAATCCGAGACAACAGGCATCCAGCAAGTAGGATTGGAGCGGCAAGAGAACGGAACAGTTCTTATCCTGCCAAAGACGTGACAAAGCGCAGCCGCAGGGCGGTCTACCCAGGAGCCCGAGGCTGATTAGATAAACAAGAACAAGCATGCTGAGTGGTATTTTCAGTGCCAAGCGAGCAAGAACAAGTTGCACTATGAGTTTTTTGTGGCAGCCCTGTAAAGCGCTCCGAGGTTGAGGTTGAGAGCTGGATCTGTGATGGCCACGTGCTTGTCAGGCACGAAATGAAATTCATTAACCCCACAATGTATGCGCTTCAGACCTACCCGTTCAAGAGAGAAATATCCCGACTCAACCATGTTGGGTCGTGGTATTATAAGGACGAGGTTTGTAACAGTTTAAGTACACCTTTTCGATCTGGGTTGTTCCCAAAAAGAACGTCCCGCTCAAATGCCCTTTCTTCCGAGCCCAACCGGCGTGGGCGAACACGATAAGACGACTCCAAAAGGCCGAGTTTCTCCATTATTCGGAACCCTAGGTGTACCCATGTCAATTGTCCAATTTCTTATCTCACGCCATATTTTACGATAGTGTCAATCGTGAGCTGATTGCAATGGTTTGCCACGTAAATCGTTATCTGATAAGGAGATCTCTCCCTTATAAGCCCGCCCTCATCTACTTATCATTTCCCGCGAGGTAGGTTGCCCAACCATGTCGTTCACAGGGGGCGCCTCCTTGAATTCTCTTCTTCCCGAGCTACTACTGCTAATCTTTCGGGTCGCATGCGACGACGACGGTACCACGGCGCGTTCTCTCGCTTCAGTCTCTCGTTTTTTCCGCGCATGGGCAGTTCCTTTTATCTACCGTGTGCTCGCTGTACACGATCTAGCTCGGTTGAACCTGCTGGTTGAGCTCTTGCAAAGGGAACCCCGTTACGCGCTGCTTGCACAGCATATATTCATTGTCGACCGGACGTCTTCCCTTGATTGTTTGGCCATGGAAAAGGCGCTGAAAACGTTGTGGTCCCTTGTTTCGTCGGCACTTTTATCCCTAACCCTAGTCATCCATTCCCGCCATGAGAATACGGGGAATGTTTTCCAGACCGTATTCGAGACACCTTTTCCCCGCCTGACCGATATCACGCTCTGCGGCGACCACCCACTTCCACCTCTTTCGCTCGCATGGCCGGTGTTGAAGCGTTTCCACACGGCTGGAATTACCAAAAAGAACGCGGCCGGTTGCTTCGCCCCCCTTACCCAATCCTGTCCAAGACTCTCGCATATTCGTGTCTCGATGGCGTCTGAGAACAACATCACGCTAGCCGTGTCCGCTGCGTTCAACCTCCCAGGTGCTTTGACTGATGTAGAGCGCATGTGCTTGGACCCTATCCCATTCCCTGGAATGAGTGGCATGGGGAACAGTCGAGAAAATACGTACATACCATTTCCGGCTCTCCCTCGCGGCTTAATATCCCTCGTGGTGAAGCCTGCTGCTCATCCCATGTCGCTCTTCGCCGGAGCTACATCGATGTTCTATGCCCAGTATCTGAAGCAACTTGAGGATCTGGTTCCAACATGCCCTCAGGGCAAGTTTACTTTGCTTCCAGCGTTTAAGCGTGCTATGTGGGAGGTGGAAACCTACGATCCCGCCGAAGCAAAGCGAGATTGGGTGGATGTCGTGCGTGGGGGGATGGGGGCGTGGGCTCCACGTACATGAAGATCTTGGCTTGTTCATTTGACTCAATGTAAGTCTCGGACCACCCTTGCCAAGGCTCGTACTCGGTTAACTCACTGCTTTCAAGGTGTCGATCGTGTATTATTGGTTGTCATATCTCTGGGGTTGTGACGTTCGTTGTTCACAACGAGGATATTTATAGTATAGACTAGAACGTGTGGTATAGATGTAGTAACTTGCAATCCGCGCCTCAAGGCGCAAGTCAGAACCTGACACATTTGTCGTCGCCCTCGATCGAAGGCTGATTCGTGAAATCGTGGTTGGTCCTAGGTGAGTTGGTAAAAAAGCGCAATAAAATTAGAAAATATCCAGCCGAGAGCCAATATTAACCTATAGTTGCCGTCAGAGTTGGCCAAAGAATACTCGTTTATTGGTCTCTTCTTATGTTTTTAGCCGTGGGGCTCCAAGTGGGCTATCAATAGCAGTCAAGCGCCGACAAATTGGTTCGAGGGGCATCCGCGGAACCGGTCGCGTTCCATTCATTCGCGGGTTTATCAAGCCCGTGCAACGGCCCCTTTTCTTAGCGACCACCACCTTTTCCACACAGCCCTCTTCGTACAAAACCCCCTTCTGAACTTTTTCTCGGCAAACTCGACCCACACTCTCTACTTTTTCTTCCGCTTTTTGATTTCCTTGCCTTGCACACGCAGGCAAGATGGCGGGATCGTATGATGCAGGTCAGAGACCGGTTTCTGATGCCCATTATCAACAAGCACCCAATCCTTACGGCTCAGGCGATCCATACTATAATGGTTCTACAGCAGCTTTCGGGAACACCCCAGAGAAGAAAAAGGGCACTAGCCCATGGATCAAGTGCGGTATCCCCATCCTCATCCTTGTCATTATTGGCGCTGTCGTCGGCGGCGTCGTCGGTTCGCGGAAGAGCAACTCCAACAACGCAGCAACCTCCGGCTCTGGGAACAGCGGTTCGGGCAGTCCTGCCGCCGCGAGCTCTGCAGCAAGCGTGAAGAACGCCATCGGCCGATACGCGACTGGTACCGATTCCATGTTCAACCCCGTTTATCCTTCCACCGTAAGTCTTTTTTGTTCTAGAATACGATTTTTTCCTTTGCTTACCACACTGTCGCTAGACCAACACTGCTGTCTATGGCAACCCCACCTTTGGCAGCTCGACCAACAACGCCCTTGCCTGGCCTACCGAAACTTTCAAGCCCGCCAACCCTCAAGCTACCACTGTCCGCACTGACCGCCCTCGTATCATCGCACCCTCGTATAAGTGGGCCGCGCTCCCCACCCTTATTGCTACCGATCCTTATCTCAAGGGATGGAACGACACTATTTTCGGAAACGCGACGGTCTATTACAACCTACCGGTCAAGGCCTATTATATCGACGGAGGAAGTGGTGTCCTTGACATTGCTCGTGAGGTTAAAGAGCGTATGAAGGCGTTTGCTTATGCCTACCGCATGAGCAACGACACCAAGTGGGCCGATCGTGCCTGGAAGGAGCTCCAGGTATGATAAACATTACGTCAACTTTAGTTTCACGACGCTGACTGTCATCTCGTATAGAACGCAGCCGGCAATGGTACCGCTGCCTTTGGTACAACTGGTGATAACTGGTACACCAAGCACTTCCTCGACGTTGCCGAGTTCACCGCTGCCTTCGCTATCGGCTACGACTGGATGTACGATGCGTGGACTGCCACACAACGCGAGCAGATCATGTGGTCGATTATCACCCTCGGTCTTGAATGGGGTGTCAAGTCGTACAACGATCCCACTTCGCACTCGGCCTTCGGTTGGTGGCAGACTGTCAATGGCAACTGGAACTGTGTCTGCAACGGTGGTCTTACACTCGGTGCTCTTGCCATTCTCGGTGATGACCCGACTGGCACAGCCGCTACGATGCTCGGCCTCACGGTCCCGAATGCTGCTGCGAACTGCGCTGACGGCCCTTCGTCCGACGGCACTTGGTCTGAGACACCTAACTACTGGTACTTCGGAACCACTGGCCACGCCGAGATGTCTTCTGCGCTTTTGACTGCTACCGGCAGCGATTACAGCCTCCTTGCGAAGGACTTCAACCTCACCGGCTTGTACCACATGCATGTCACTGGCATGACCTCGCTCTTCAACTACGGTGATCACGGTCCCAACAAGTTCAGCACCACCGCCAACTCGATGATGTTCTACGGATCCCACTTCAACTCTCCTCAGTATACCTTGTTCCAGCGTGACCGTATGGACGCCGCTGAGCCATGGTCGATGTTCTGGTATGATCCCGCTGTCAGCGGCGCATTCTGGGACGGTATGCCTCTCGACCACTACTTCGACGATAACCTGGATCAGTGGGCCGCCATGCGCACCAGCTGGACCGACAACAACGGAGTGTACGTGGCGATCAAGTCTGGCAACCACACCGGCCACCAGGCGCATGGCGATCTCGACGCAGGCGACTTTGTTCTCGACGCGATGGGTCAGCGTTGGGCTGGCGAGCTCGGCTCGGGCGACTACCTGTCCACTGGGTACTTCCAGAATGAGCTTCAGGACAGCCAGCGTTGGTTGTATTACCGCAAGCGCACGGAGGGTCAAAACACTTTGGTCGTCAACAACGATAACCAGAACGTTATTGCCCAACCCACTGTCAACTATGGCACGACCGGCGAGGCCCAGGGATCTAGCACCGTTATGACTGTCGACGACAGCTCTACTGCGTTCTTTACCACTGATTTGACGACCACCTACAACGGACAGTAAGTGTTATCCGCGTCGAACATTGAATCCAGCACTAATTTGATATTACAGGTCTATCAAGCGCGGTATCCGGTTCATCAACGGACGCAAGCAGGTTCTGCTTCAAGATGATCTCGACAACGTGTCTCAATCCGTCGAGTGGCGCATGCACACCAATGCGACTGTGACGATCGACGACGCCAAGACTACCGCCACGCTCGCACTCGGAGGACAGACGATGCAAGTGCAGATCCTTAACGCCGGGTCTGGTGTTGGCTTTTCGACCAAGCAGGCCGTTCGTGCGTCCACCGATCCAGCGCTTCCGGATGGGCAATCCGATCAGGAGAACCCCGGTGTGACGGTGCTGTGCATCACGCTTGCGACCGGTGGAACCCAGAGCCTCCAAGTGCTGTTCAACCCCCAATGGTCGGGAATGGCTGCGTCGGACTTCAAGACGCCCGCTGCGGTTGCCATTGACCAGTGGACGGTGACGAGCCACAACTAGACATTTGGTGGATAATGACATTGACTGAGATGGATGATGTTTCGTAGCAGCTATGATGAGCGTTTAATGGACTCTTTTTTCTATACTCTAGTTTCTGTAAATCTGTCTCTTGGAGAACATTTTTCATATTCTTGTCTCGCCCGTGCTCTTCTGGGTTTAGGTTTCTTTGAACTTGGCTATGGACTCATTTTTCATCACGATCAAAGTGGGCTGTGAGACTAAGCGCGCCCCTATTCAAAATGTGCACAGGCACCCGCCATGCCGAATTCGTTTTGAAGGTCGAGGCTGGCCAAGCAGTTACAGCCCTGCCGTGATATCTCAAAGCCCGATCTTTTCCTTTGTGAGCAATACACAATGAAGGCGGAGGCGAAGTGACGACCTGTGGCCGAGGTCACCCCAAATCCGTAATTTGGCACGAGTCAAGGCCCGTCACCCAGCCTTTCTCGTTTGTTCAGAAGCTGCATCCCCCCCACCACCACCACCACCACCACGATTTCATGCCGCCATAAACCACAATCTTAGTATTCCACTAACCCTTCCGAGCCATTCCTAAGATTGGGCGAGGAACTAAGAAAGAGCCGTCGACCTACCTCGAGGCGGTTACTATAATTGACATGATCTTCGTATACTATAATTAGCCCATTCAGCTTGACGACCGTAAATAATGTAAATAGTTAATATCTTAAGCAGAGCCAATTGGTGCTTCTTCGATCAAGGGAATGAACCGTTGGTATATTACGCGACTCTCTTCTCTTTTCGGCTATTACCTCGGTTGAACAATTGACTACCTAAAGTCCAGCAACCATCGTGTATAGCGCTCAGGAGCTTTGAGTGATTGCAACCACAGCTGGTATCGTTACTTGGGCATTCATCAAGTAATTTCAGACATAGATTTCGCGCATATATTCACATATCATTGTCGATGCAGTACCTAGAACCAACGACTCCCCGCGCTAAGCGCGATAGAATCGTCTAGGCTGCTAGTTCCTTTGATTAGTATATCGGCACAAGAAACAGTGAGGTCTACAAACTCACCATTTTAGAAACAGGATCCAAGAATGTTTTCCAAGCTAGCGCAGCATCTCTTGTACTGATCTTGTTTGAGCTCATCGGGGCCGGCATCACATGTCTGCCCGTTATAAAGGTCGCACTTGGGGGAGTAGAACGTCTCGCCGCCTACGGTGGACTTACAGCATGATTCACTGCTCTCATCGACCTGGCTGCAGCAGCGCCATAGAGCCTGTGATTCAGCTACAAGAACGGCTAAGAAGAGAACAGTGGGGCCTATCAGTTTCATGATGCTACAGGTTGAAATTCAATAAATTGGAATAAAAGCTAGTAGTTGACTTATGATAGGAGATATGAGACGGGGGGAATGCGATGAGGAAGAGGATGGTCGACTCGGGCTCTTTTATTACATCCCGGAAGCAATGAATGCCCCTCGGCCACAAGACATAAGCCTCCTGTCGACCGCGGTCTCACGCATGTAAGTATTACTATATGTTTATCGAGTCAATCTATGAATGAGGGAGTGGTAGCTCTAGGTATACTACGTCATCTAATCTATAGAGAGCTCTCGTGGACTAACTTCGAGCCGGATAGCCATGTTACAGGTTCCCAACCAACCCGGTACGGTACTTTGGCACTTCCCGGCTCGTCTTGGTTTGGCGAGGACGCAACATAACTCTTCCGCGATGCAGCATAGGGTGGATCTCGAGGTTAAGTTCTCCCACATAGATCAATACCCTACCCATATACTATCTTCTTAACCAGGGAGCAATACACGCTGAATAAATAGGGAACCAATCGGACGTCGATAAACTGGGAGTTCGCGTGGCCAAAGATACAAGTTACGGAACGAGAACCAAGAAAGACTGTCGTAGGGCAGGATTATATCATAGTGGCTGGGATAACTTCACGCGCGATACATAGATTCCTGAGACCCCTTGAGCGGGTTTCTGTAATTATCTTTTTACGGAAGACCTTCTGTGGCCTGTCCCCCATTCTAAAATTGTTTGTTCTTCGGCTCTGTATGCTTTCTCCAAACCCCGGGCCGGCTTACAGTATGACAGAGGCTTCATTTTACCAGAGCTCGTTTACTTCGCATTTTAATATTTGCACTTACTTTTAGTTCTCAAGGAGCAGCACTCCTATCACCAGAATTGTTGGCGATGCTACCCTTCCGCCTAATTCTAATAAATTACTCGGGGTATCTTTGTGCTCTTGGTTGCATAAGCGAAGATTTAAGATAGGTAAATAAGTAAGTACAATCTCAATCGCCAAAGCTGCAGCTTGAGATTGGTGATCACAAGAGTAATGAGCTAAATCAATGCCGTCCTTAGAGTTATCCCCGAGGCTAATTCGATATGCGTATGGTAGGCGTGGAACCCTTAACCTAACCTCCAAAGAGTGGCACCGCAAAGCGGTATGTTTATGGGCTACGCTTGTCTTCATACGATTTGTAAACAACCTACCAATGATGTGACACATTGAGGCAGTTCGCCATGCCATTGAGTCAACCAGTGCCCAGAGTCTTGTTCAAGTACAGTGATCATACCGAAGTTAAGCCCTCAGAAACATTTGCGCATATACTGGCTGTGACTGATGCGGCATGGGTGTCGACAATCAATTCCGAGAGTGATTTAAGGCTATTTTGGAAGGATGTGTAAGGAGTGCTGTTAACCTTTGAATTCATTCTATTTACCCCGATTTACGTCGGGATGTTTGACCGCAAAGTGATCACACAGTCACAAGGTGACGAGATGCTGTGCAAAAAATGTATAGGAGTTGGCCAAGGTGACCAAGGAAGCCTTGTGGGATAGGGTCCTTTGCACAGCCATACGACTCGGAACCGACTAGGGTTCTGGATTGCCCTGATTTTCGAACCAAATCTAGGCCGCCTCATTGCGCACCTCTGCCTCATATAAAATCGAATATTAGACATGCGCGCCAGAGTACTTCCTCTACGCTCCTACATCCTTTTGCGTGCTGGCGGCTGGCGGCACAACGCGGTCGAGTTCTTTGGTCTGAAACTTGACGCTCTTGCTTTTCTTTCCACATATGGCGCAAGCTTTATCTGAACAAGCGCTTGAAGACAATGAAGACAACGATGATATACTTGTCAAGAGACAGCGAGGATGCGCGAGTCCCGTTCCAGTGTCTACGCGATACGAGAGCAGGACGATTACGACCTATCGTATATCGTATTCGTGGCCACCAAGAGCAACAACGTCGTCTACGTAAGTAGCGCTCTTGGGTTGTTCACTTGATCTGATAGATTGCTGTCTGCCAGTCCCAGGCTCACATCGCAATCGGTTCATACCAGTGAAACGGGCGCAGTTCGTCGTACCGCGTCTTTTATCCCTCCTACGACCTCGAGGACGGCGCCGACTTCGACGAGTAAGTTGTGCATGTATGACATTATTTTAGGTTCCATTGCTGAGCGGTTCTATTCTGTCCAGCTACTGCTATTATTAGGAGAGCTGAGGATGGGATCCCGGTCACTATACCCTCGACCTATGTAGAGGTGGTACCTGTGCAGACATTTTTCAGTTGTCCTCCGAGCTCGACCCCAAGGGAGATTTCCACAAACTCGACTAGTAGTACCAGAACGTGGATTAATTCTACTACCAAGAACTCTACGACATGGAGTCCACCTGATACGTCTAGAACCTCCACCAATTCGTCCACTATTCCGCCCACCTCGTCGAGACGCCCACCTTCGACATCCTCCGCCCCTTCTTCGACGTCTGTTTGGACCATCCCTTCGACAGCCCCCCCTGCAAGCACTCGACCTACAAGATCCGTTCCTCCACCGACCTCATGGAGTACCACGCCTAGTAGCACAATTTCAGTACCCTCAACCACGCCAAGCCCATCTCAATCGATATGCACACACTACTATTTCGACCACTTATGGGTTGGCCCTTGCAGCTCAACTTCTATCACCGCTTCCGCGAATAGTACGTCGGTATCTTGGCCTTGCAGCTCGTACGATTACGAATGGGAGGAATGGGTTAGCGTTCCTTGTACTAGCTCGTCTACGAACCTTACCTCATCCGTTCCTCCAACATCATCGTGGCCGTGTACAACATATTCACTCAGCGGAGAAGTGTGGGTTCCCGTGCCGTGTACTAGTACCCCGACCACTCCCCCGACCTCCTCGTGGCCTTGCACGACATACTCGCTCAGCGGAGAAGTATGGGTCCCTGTACCATGTACCAGCACTCCGACTTCCTCGTGGCCTTGCACCACGTATTCGTTTGACGGAGAGCAACGGATTCCCGTGCCGTGTACCAGCACTCCAACTGTCCCCCCGACGTCATCATGGCCATGCACAACATATTCACTTAGTGGAGAAGTATGGGTTCCTGTGCCGTGTACTAGCATCCCAAGCGTTCCCCCAACTTCCTCGTGGCCTTGCACGACATACTCGCTCAGCGGAGAAGTCTGGGTTCCCGTGCCGTGTACCAGCACCCCGACCGTTCCTCCAACTTCCTCATGGCCTTGTACATCATATTCGTTCGACGGGGAGCAACGAGTTCCAGTACCGTGTACTAGCACTCCAACCGTCCCTCCGACCTCCTCGTGGCCTTGTAGCACGTACGTCAGTAGCTGGCAAGAATGGGTCGGTATCCCGTGCCCGAGCTCTACATCGAATATCACGTCCTCACTTCCTCCAACGACTTCGTGGCCATGTAGCACGTACATTGGGAGTTTGAAAGAGTGGGTCGGGATGCCGTGTACGGCTTCGCATAATAGTACGCCGAGTGTTTCGGTCCCGACTACGACTTGGCCTTGTAGCTCGTATGTGGATGAATGGCAAGAGTGGATCGGAGTGCCTTGCACATCGTCGACGCGGACCATCACATCGTCGACTCTAACTATCACGTCGTCTGATACCGATACGGCGTCTCGCACAAGAACGAGTACTGCAGCATGCATGGCCTTCGACGGTGACTCGGGACGCTGGGTCACCTTTCCATGCACGTCTATCCCGAGTATCACGAACACGGAGACACAACCTAGCGTCACCCCCACCTTTACTAGTTCGACTTTATGCAGGTCTCACGTCGACGGTCTTGATATATGGGCTCCATGTTCCGAGTCGAGTCGGACGTTGAGCGTTACCGGTCCAACCTCCAGGAGTATACCCTCTACCTCAGACAGCTGGAGCTCGAGCACCGTCACTCGCACCTCGGGCCGCGTTCTCAGTGTCGTTACCTCAAGTTCTGACACCGACACAGCCGATTCCACTTCAGGTGTTATCTCTCGTACGTCTTTTGGGATAAGCGCTTTGATAACGGTCATTGAATGTGAGCGCCTTTACACACAGATCCGACCTCTGTTGGTACGCATACAACCAGGACTTCCGAGGCTGGGACGAGCGTGAACACAAACAAGCCTACCTCGGGCGCTAGCATAGGTTCTTCGGCGGAGCCCACATCAGATACGCAGTCCTCATCTCGGGGAACAAAGTCGGTTCCTTCCGCGTCTCAGCCTTCAACTTCAGACTCCCATACGCAAACGGCTACACCAACTCAGCCAAGTTCGACAAACCTCGGTACCACCTCCTCCGTGGGCACCTCTACACCCACTTTCACGACTTCGTTCACCGTACCTTCAGCTATGGGCATAGTGACTTCGGACTTTACTATCCCCGCCGGGACTCCCTCTTTCATTACTGCATCGCCATCGAGTACCTCCACCGTCGTTACTAGTGGGCTCCACGGTTCTGCCCTCGCAGGTGCTATCGTCGGTAGTATACTTGGTGTCGTCGGTCTCATCGGTCTTGGCGTCTTCCTCATGCGCTCCCTAAGCGGCGCGAGGGGTATCGATTTGTATAGCGCTCAAGGTCAATATGAGCGCGCCTCGGGCGGCGGTACAGGTCCTGGGTCCGGATATGGCGGAGGCGGAGGCGGAGGTGGGATGGCTGAGCTCCGGAACGAGGGTCAACAGCGCCGACCTTCAATACGATACCAGGCAGACAGCGCGAGTGCGGGTCCCTCGTGGACGCCGTTTGCGTTTGCTGGAGCGGCTTTGGCTGGAGCTGCGACGTCGAACCATCAGCGAGGGCGAGCGTCCGATGCGTCAGGCGCGAATCAGCGGTATGGGGACGGAGGAATTGCCGACGAAGATACGCCGGATGGACAGGCGGAGCAGCGGTACGGAGATGGCGGGCTTGATGGACCGGATTCGCAGTATGATATGGAGGCTGGCCAGGTGCAAGGAATGGGAGACCAGGGTGTGCATACCGGCTACCAAGATGCGGACGGCGCCGCGGGGTCCGGTGGGGACAGACCGTTTGAACCGTACCGCGACGTGCCACTGGGCGGCGAAGGAGGAACGACGACAGGAGGCGGAGGTGGGCAAGGTTTAGGCGGAGATGGCCTGGGCGGCGCTCCGGCGGGACCAGGCGGGCCAGGTAGCTTCAGTCCTCTTGATGGCGTAGCGGTCGGAGTCGCCTCGGGCGGTGCGTCCGACACGAACCCCCATGTTACCCAAGGAAATAACGCTCCTGGCTTATCCGGGTCTAATGGGCCAAACTATGCTCCTGGTTTCAACCAACAGGCTTCGTATCAAAGCCAGCAGGACACTCCAGGTGGACAGCAGAACGCCCCTGGAGGCAATGTTCCATACGGCTTTTCCGATCCCTTCGACGAGTTGTCACATACTAGCCCGAGCTTCAGTACTGGCGGGGGCGAAACTAGCAGCGGCGGAGGCGGGGGCCAATTTGGAAGTGATACTGCATACCCTGGCCCAGGCTCAGCACAATCAGACCTTCCTCCTCCTCGTCCGCCGTATTGGAGCTGGGATTCCGACAGCTCCCCAGCATACACGAATGCACCGGGCAACAGCAGCGCACCGGGAGGCGCAGGACCAAGCAACACTGTCCCTTATGGCGATTACAATCTCCCTCAAGTGTTTTCGGCCAGTCAATTGGACACTTCTGACGTCCACGCGTCTACCTCGCTTACACACCTAGAAGCGCCAGACCTTCCTAAAGGCCTGCATCAGGGCTTGGAGCGCATGGGAAGCCCAGTTGGGAGGTCGCGCGTAGCAAGTATCAGCCAAGGAACGAGCCCGTTTTACAAAGCAGGAGAAGTGGGACCAACCGTGCGGCCGTTGAATGTGGTTCGGAAGACGCCAAGGTTGAGTCAAGGGAGCGAAGACTTAGCAGAAGCTTCTCACGGGAGGCGTAGCGTACCTCCAGCGTATGATGAAACTCATGGTCTCTAAAGACTGGTTCTAAAATGTGGATATTTATATGCATACCCAGGATTGATTAGTAGTGGACGAGTATATGCGTACGAACTTGCCTAGACATTTGTTTGTGGGTCTTACTTTGTTGTTTTTTCGTTATAGCAAACAGATGTATGTTATGTGGTATAGTGTAAGGGTATAGTTCCAGTTTTATGTGGTACAGGTCCGTGCGGGTACAACATAAACAATAACGAAAAGAAAAGAAAAGGCTATTCAACCAGTGATCGCCATTCCCACCTGCTCAACAACGCTGATTCTCGAGCAGTCAAACCGACACCAACCGCAGCTGCAACAACGCCTAATAGCACTCCGATAACTATGCCTTTTCCAACGCCGGGGCCCCTTTGTTCATGTGGGGGAACAGTCGAACCTTGCGCCTGGACCTCGTCTCCTCCAATTCCAAATTTCTCCAACAACCCTTCAAGGCCCGTCGGCTTTTCCGGCGCAAATCGTGCAGGCCGCAGCCAATCTGTAGTCTCTTCCTGCGCCTGACCGGTCGCCGGAGCCCAGTCCATAGTGTCCGAGTCAAGGTTGTCCGTATATATCGGAGGTGGCGGTTGTATTTGAGATTGGGGCAAGGATGTAACCCCAAAAATGGGATTAACAGTACGAGCGGGACGCGAAGTAGGAAAGGATGAAAGAGACAGAGTGGAAAAGGCGGGGACCTCTGTTGGCTGCTGGGGTGGAGGAATCTCAAATGCTCTAGCATGGTGTTCGAAATCGGCCGTCGAGGCAGGCGGGGCTGACGCGCGAGAGGAAGAAGCGATTAATCGGATTCGTGGCGGCCGAATAATACGAAGTCTTCGTATTGCGATAACATTGATCTGATGTATAGTTAGAGACAGTTGAACAAACCTCTGGAAACACTCACGACAATCTCGGACAGTGCAATCAAGGCAAAAGCAGACTGGGGGATAACCGAGAGGTCATACGCAGCCAGGCTGGAGAAAATAAGACGGATTATCCAGATCAGACCTTGACAGTGCTACACGTATCTTCAGTTAATTACGAGGAACTTAGTCTTTAACTAAACATGACTTACGACCCAGCCAGCCTTGCCATCGGTGCGAGCTTCGCGACCTTGACGATGTGCTCGTTGTAACGTTCGCCAGGTAGGGTCCCAAAACTGCCAGATGATGGAAATCAAGCTTATCCAAAAGCTTGGGCGGGGTAGTAGTGGAGGAGAGTCTGGGTAGGCTAGGCTTCCTGAATTATGGCCATTAGTCGCGTGACTATGCAACAGTAGTATAAACACAAACCTGCGACGCCAATATAGATCCACCACGCAGCCATGCCAATCCATAGCGCCCCACGGATATTCCAGGCCAGAATGTGATACGCCCGAGCTCTCGTTGGAGTTATGGCACCAGTGGCCTCACCAGCGTTGGCGCCGGGCGACTTGTTCCGCCGCGTAGCCTCTAGCCATCCTCCAAGTGCAGACGAGCGAGCCATGGTATCCTTCTGACCAATTTGTTCATCGACACCCGGCTGACATCTCACACAAACGGGCGGATAGCGGGCGTAAAGTGAATCCTTGTAAGCTGGTAGTTCCGCCAGAAGTTTGGCATAAGATGGATCCTATAAGGACTGGCAATAGGTCAGGTAGATCTTCGTACGAGAATAATAGACTTACCGAAGATGACGGAAGATAGTTTGATAGCATGTTGATTATTAGCGTTTGATTTGTCTGGCACGTGTGACAAAATACGTTTGAAGGAAACGCCGATGGGAGACGGTTTTTATTGGGAGAAGCTGTTAAGAGGGCTGAGAATAAGAGTTAGGTAGAAATGAAGCGAGAAATCTTACCGCGCTTCAGGAAACTATCAGTATTGAGCGATTCATCATGCATAGCAGGATGATCTGACCTCAACTTCCCGCTTCTGTCGAACAAGTTCCACGACCCACAGGTGGCACATTGGAAGTCGAGATTATAATAGTCTTGAACCGGAGTATTACAGAAGTGACAGGTTCGCTTGTGTGGAGCATTGCGACGTAACATTTGTACAACTGAGAGGAGAGCGGTGGTGGCTGGAGGATAAGTTGGACACGAAGCACGTGACTTTGAGATCATCGCCACGTGTATCGGGCAAAGACCCTATTTACACTCTGTTTACTTGGCGATCTTTGCCGCTAGCCTCCCCACAAAATGGACGGGTCAGGTTTTTGGGGACTCTTTGTCACGCCTTCAAGGCTTCACACTTACAGATTCCCTAAGATAATTTGCTCTGGCAGAGAAATCGGCACTGAATGCTACCTATATGCGCTCGAGTGTAGTACCTATTCGAGCAGACCGGTTCTTCACGTTACATCTCCGTGCAATCACACGGTACATAAGGTCAACTATTTAGAGTTATTGCAAAAAAAAAATCATTCTAGATTTCTCCTATCACAAAATAGAAACGCCAGGCGCTCTATTCTCTCCGCCGTTACCGTCATCGCTAGATGTGTCCTCATCCTCCACCCTGGTATTATGGTACCGCGGGTTCTCGTACGGCGCAAATCTCTCCAGGACTCTCTTCAGCTCTCGTCTGGTGCTCCTGGGGACATCGCCTTTCCAGAAGAAAGAGGTAACTTCGACTATCCTCAGAGGTCTGCCTTGTTCGGCCCTTTGGTGAACCATGGCTCTTAGCTCGTCCACAGCTCGGAGAAATTGGAGATGCACCAGGTGCGGGCATAATGTGCTGTCGCTGAGAAGCCTGCACACACTTGCATTTAAATCTCCCCAGAATTCCAAGTTTAGCCTTGTAATGCTCCGACAGGCTTTGAGTACATCACCCATGGACTTGAGTATATCACTGGTAGCCCCGGTACCCCTGAGGGTGAGGTGCTTCAGCGCTGGATAAATTACAGTGCCGTCGATATGTTCGTGCGACCCGGGATGGCCATCCATTAGTTGGTTGCCTCTCCTGCCAAAAGCGAAGTAGGTGATGAAATCTGAGTCTTCAACCCAGGGAATATCTAAGGTCTCGAGCTGTGGCGCGTCGATCATTTTGAGAACGCTCAATCCCCAGGACCGCGGGTACCACTGCTGATGGGTAAACTGGCGGAGGTGGGGCATGTGGACTCGGACGGCAGCTGGTGGCTGCCCCTGGAAATTCCTGTCTGCAAGCCTGGTTGTGTGTAAACCGAGTGTCTCGAGGCGGGGACTGTGTGTTAGGAGCTCGCGTAGTGCGAGGAGAGTTGGCAGGCAGTCATATACAGTCAAGTCTAGAGATGCCAAGTTGCATAATATTGGCATTGAATCGTGTTGGAAGATGGTCTTGGCCGGAAGGCCAGTAAATTCGATACGACGAAGCAGGGGCGGCTGGGTTTTGAACATCGCAGACTCGAGCGAGGGTTGTCCTACTAGCATCTCGGCGACTAACTCATCGCCTTCTGATAACTTATAGTTTTCTTGCTCGAGTTCCAAGACGCAGAGGTTGTCTAGGCGTGCGTCACGAAGAAACTTTATCACTGCTGGTATCCCGTAACTCGACCTCGAGAAGGCGATCAGGGATTTCCAGCGGGAGGTAACACCACCGTGGGATACGATAAAGTCGAACAGGTGGCGAACGTATTCCTCAGGCCCGTCTTCGTCAAAGTATGCTGCAGTCACCTCAATGTTTATGTCGAGAGGGACGACGGAGCCTGACCGGGCTAAGAACATGGCGATACGCTCAAGCGAACAATCGGGGGTTATGTACGACCACAGCTACTTCGCTCGTTAGGCCAATCTCGGGCAAGTAAAATTTACGAACTGTGGGTGTGTTAAGAGCGATAGTTTCCCAAAGACGACAGACTTCCTAAAACATGTAGATGTTAGGCTTTGTAACGAGCCTGTGAACCCACACCTACCATCACCACCTCTCCAAATCTTAGAGTACCTCCCCTCCCAACTTCTCTAGACATTTGCTCTCCCAGACTGAATACGCACGAAAGAACCTCGAAGGGGAGATCGTTGATAGACGAGCCGTTATTGCGATGACTCGAAGCTGCGTGCGTCCACTCTGTTGCGGACTCCGTTTGCTGCTGCTGGGCTGTTGGATCAGTAATAATACCGTGATGGACACTAATACTTACATTTTTACCCATCATATATAGTGGAACTGGTACCAAGGATTCGACAGACAAATTGTAGAACAGCGAAAACCAGGTATGAACGATCGCCACCAGACGAAGAAACAATTTGTCACGTGAACGCCTTAAATTGACTTGAACGCTTGCTTGCCTGGGGACGCAGTCATACCACTCTACCTCGTCCACGTTTGAAGTCTTCACTAGCATAAGGCGGGCCGTAATTATATTTAGCAGGAGTGTCTGTAGGCGCTCTCTGAGCAGAGTAATCCGTAGCGAGTAGAGAGCACGTTCAGACAGGGCGAGCGGACCAAACGCTGCCTGTATGCGCTTGGATGTGAAATTTATCTGACCACCGTTGAATGTGTCCAAATAATCTTCTGTCTTAATGCGAGAAAAGCGCTGCGGGTTCTCGTACGGCGCAAATCTCTTCAGGACTTTCTTCAGCTCTCGTCTGGTGCTCCTTGAAACCTTTCGACTATCTTTAAAGGCCTGCCTTTTTCAGCCCTTTGATAAACCATAACTTTTAGCTCGTCTGGAACCCGGAGGAATTGGAGATGCACCAGCTACGGGCATAACGTGCAGTCGCTGAGGAGCACACACACCTCTGCGTTTAAATCTCCCCTGAATTCCAAGTTTAGTCTTGTAATGCTCTGATAAGCCTCGAGCATATCACTAACGGCCTTGAACATATAACTAATAGCTTCGGTTAAGAACACTGAACTCCTGGCCCTCGTTAATAACTAGGCGCTTTGGGGGCAGGTTTTCTGTAACGACTAGCGAGCGCACTCTGACTGAGCAAACAGCCTGAACACTGCATGTATGCGCTAAAATATAGTTGATATCCGACCGGAATAGTTCTTTGTACTCCGCTTCCATACAACCACATAATACATAAGACTAACTATTGTGGTTCATCACAAAATTTTCGTATCTGGGACCCCCCCTGCGGCTGATGACTCGTGACGCTAGACAATTAATTTTCCCTGGCATTGTCATCGTTGCTAGACGTGTTCGCGTCGTTGTCCATCCTTGGCGTTGACGTTGTACCCAAATTCATGTATAGTGTGAATTTCTCCAGGTTCTTCTCTAACTATCGTCCAATGCTCCTGGATCTCGTTCTTCTCGGACGACCCAACTTTGACGGTCTTCAGTGGTTTGCCTTGCTCGGCCCTTTGATACACCATGGTGTTTAGCTCGTCTGAAGTTTGGTCGACTCGAATATGTTCCAGCTGCGGACAATATCTAATGTCGCCGAGAAGCCTACACATGTTTGTGACTAAATCTCCGTAGGATTCCAGGCATAGACTTGTGACGTTTTGAAGCGCCTTGAGCATGTCGCCGAACGGCTCAGCCGCGTCTCCTATGCCAAGAATACTCAGGTATTTCAGTTTTGGGTAAATAGTAGTCCCGTCGGCACGTTCGCGCAACCTCGAGTGGTCGTCTACCAGTTGGCCGCCTCTCCTCCCAAAAGCGATGTAGGATACTACGTCGTCTAGGCTGTCAACGTTACGCAGGGGTAAGCAGAGACTTTTCAGCTGTGGTGCATCGACCATTTTAAAAACACTCAGCCCCCAGGGCGCCGACTTAAATTGATCGAGGGTAAACCGGCGGAGGTGGGGCATGTGAACTCGAACGCTGGCTGGCGGCTGCTCCTCAAAATACGTATTTTCGAGTGTGGTTGTCCATAGACAAAGTGTCTCAAGATAAGGGCTGTGTACCAGAAGCTTGTGTAGACCGATGAGAGCTGGCAGACGGTCGTATATGGTCAAGTCCAGAAATGTCAAGTTACGCAAGATCGGCATTGAATCACGTTGGAAGATGGTGTTAACTGAAAGACCAGCAAATTCGATGTGACGAAGCAGAGGCGGCTGAGTTTTGAACATCACAGACTCGGACGAGGGTTGTCCGACCAGCATCTCAGCCTCTAGTTGGTCGCCCTGGAGCGGCTGATCGGTTGCCTCCTTGAGTGTCAAGACGAGGAGGTTGTCCAGGCGCACGTCATAGAGATATCTCATCACCGCTTGTATCACGTAGTTTGGCTTCGACATGAAGACTAAGGATTTCCAGCGGGAGGTAACACCGCCGTGGGATACTATGAAGTCGAAAAGCTCGTGAACGGCATCCTCGGCATCGCCTTCGTCGTTAATAAGTATATCGCCCATAGAGTAATTTCCCGTTTTGACGTTTATGTTAAGAGGAATGGTGGAGCCGGACCGGGCGAAGTACGTTGCATTACACTCGTATCCGAGGTCATATGACAGGGTTATGTTCGACCACAGCTGCTAGACTCGGTAAGTCAATTTTGGACAAAATAATAATCACGAACCGTGGGTGTGTTAAGAGCTATAGTTTCCCAAAGACGACTGACTTTCTAAGACATGCATATGTTAGGCCTCGTAACAAAGTTGTGCGCCTGTACTTACCATCACTACTTCTCCAAGACTTTGGGTATGTTCTTTCTCGGTTTCTCTGCACATTTGTTCTCCGAGATCAAATATCCACGAGAGCATCTCGGGAGGGAGGCTATTGATAGACCGGTCCTTTTTATGACGTTCCAGTTCTCCTCGAGTACTCTCCATTGTAGTGCTCGTTTTCTGCTGATGCAGTCTTGGATCGTACTAGAGTCGACACGTGCCTTCTCGCGTACTATATCGTTTTATAGCGGGTGAGCGGTTATAAAACAAAGAGATATCAAGTACACAACACGCGAGTTAACCAAATAGGAGTGACCTTGAAGCTGTTGATTGTAGTCGACTTTGGTGGATAGGTCTCACGTGAGCGGCCCTCCTGTCCCGTGACCGCTCGGGCGGGATTTGTTTGCGCATAGTGAGCTCAAGAGTTCCAAGAATCGGGTGAGCTACGTTGCGAGGTCTTCGGTGATGACGAAAAGGCGTTACGGGCCGACTTGCTAGAAATACGGACTATGATAAATAAGTCCAATAATAAGAAAGGTGAGTAAATGCTACAACCATGTTCTGCGCGAAGCGCCCCAATTCTTTCGGATATACAATATATACAACTCCTGTATATGTATCTACTTCTCCTCTCCACCAGGCATCTCTGCCTTCATCTTCACTAATGTCCTCAACATATCGTTAATCGGCATCGGCACACCATACCGCGCCCCCATCCTGCACAAATAGCCATTCATGTATTCTACCTCTGTCTCATGCCCTTTCCTCACGTCCTGGAGCATCGAGGAGAAATTATTCGCTGTCATTCGCGCTACGCGTGCAACTTCTGCTTCGAGACTAGGCGCCGTTAGCCTGAAAGGCAATTCGACCTCATTCAAGCCCGCTCGTGGCCTTTCAGCCTGCTCCTGCTCCCCATCCTGGCTTGGGCCACCTCCGAGATCGTCCAGAGCTTGCGCACGAAACACGCTCTCCGCTTCGCGGCAGACTTGTTTCGTTATATGCTTCGCGTGCGCATTTACAGCGATGGGACCGTTTCTGCATCCCATGAGCGCAGTAAGGGGGTTGATCACGCTGTTCGTTACAAGTTTTCGCTGGATACGTTCTTGCAGCTCGCCAGCGCCAAGCCACTGCGGCGATAACCCCCTGAGGGATAACAGTGCGCGGACAGTGTGGAAGAGAGTGTCGTGGGGGGCAAGGCGTTCCAACCAAGGCGTGTATGGCGCTCCCGTCTGATCATCCGCACCGTAACCCTCCTCGTCGTATCCCTCGTTGGGTTGAGTATCTGGGAGCGAGTTAGGACTGTATGCCCTCGGACGGGGGATCTCGAGTGGGAGATCCACTCTGTCGCTCGGTGCGACGCCAAAAGCAAGATCGCCCCGCGCGGCGTGGACAACATGAAAGGGAGACTTGGCCCATGCACCGTGTGTTGTGCTCGCAAGGATAAAGTGTGGTCTCGCAGACGGGGCAGGGAAAAGTTTCGCGCAGAGTTCTTCATACACACCCATGCCATTTTGGAGGAGGAGGATAGTCGATGTGGATGAAAGTCGGGGGGCGAGCGCGCGGATCGCACGGAAGGTCGAGGGGGCTTTTGTTGTGACGAACAAACAAGATATAGGTCCGTCATGTGTGGGGGGTGGGAATGTGGGATACTGAGGAGCTGTGCGCGGGAGGAGGATCTTGGAGCGTAGTTGGCCGTCTGGGCGGCGGAGGAGACCGAGCATAATATCAGCCGCAGGGTCGGTGAGCTCAACGTTGAACCCGTCGGCGCGGATCTGAGTTCCATTGTGCTCAATTGTAATCGTATGTTGGAGCTCATTTCTAAGATAATGTTAGATGTAACCGGCGGGATGGACTAAGGCTCACCTAAGCGTCTGGGCGAACGGCTTTCGCTTGACCAGAAGGGTGACCGGGTGCTGAGTGGATTGGCGCAAGTGCAACGCAAGGAGCGAGCCGATGGATCCGACACCGAGCACATGGATGTGCATAGCACTACAATTCGATCAGCGCTGCGAAATGAAGAGTAGAATAATGGCTAGTGATAGGTGGGTTAGCTTAGGGTCTTTATTCCTAGCTATTGCCATATGTTTCATGGTGTTCGGTGGGCTCACCTATGTCATATGTCTCCAGTGGCCACGCGGATCAACCAGTAGCGCACCAAGCGCGAGAGAGACCGCCAGAGTTGATCGAGAATTATGACAAGCGCCGAGCGCCTGTTTACATTGTCCAGAAAAATTTGGATCCGAATCTGACGCTCATCCGCTGCAGGCTTGGGAACGCGCTCGATGCTCGCGACGTCGCCGAAGAAAGCCCCAGTGGCCCATGCAAAGAAACGAG
>JANWGL010000228.1:0-45102 GCA_025200755.1 Ceratobasidium sp. C01
GAGGGCCGCAGATGGCAGTGAGGGATCCGCTGGCCAATGTCCAGGGTAGAAAGTCCGAAATTTCTATGAAAACCATTCGCAGGGCGCTTGCCCAGCCCCAGCAACAGGCGCGCCGTCTCGGAAAAGTCGGTTGGGTTGATTTTGGATCTCAAGCGGTAATGCGTTGCGAGCTGCGCACCCAGCGCAATGTCAGTCCACCTTCCATGACGCATTTGCATCTACTAAACGAAGAATCATCCCTTCTCGAACTCAACGCACATTCCATTGTTCTTCAAGTCATTCCGCCAAGCTGCGCGAGTCACAAAAAGCATGGGCACGTTGCACATTACGAGCTGCGCTTTTGACTCAGCGAGGTCCTCAGTAAGCAGCGAGGAACAAGCGCGCACGTTATCTGTCCCCGATATCCCCGTGAGGGTTGGATTAGGTCATGTATAAGACCAAAACGGGGTGTTCCTGCTGCGACCGACTGCGTCAGGCGGCGATCGTGGCTGCGCAGTGGCTGCGCTGATCAGCGCTGATCCAGCGTTCCCACCAAGTTCAACATGTCCTTTCCGTATATAAGAACACGGCGCGATGGTGAGATCGGACAACAACATACTCATAGCACCTGTTCGAGTTTACTCACTCATACTCGCAACCTTTCTCACATCTGCACTCGTACACCACTACCCACTTAAACTCGAGATCACTCGCAATGCCTTTCTGCATCTTCAAGTCCCGCGCTTCTCGTGACACATCTTCCCTTAACTCGTCTTCTTCGGCGTCCCTCCTAGTACAGGAGAAGCAATCCTACTCTCCCGTCCAAAAGGACTACTCCTCGGCCTTCGGCGAGCTCGCATCCCAATACGGGCATGGATCATCCTTGGCGTCCAGTCAACCTCCTGCCTATCACGTAGCTCTACAACAAAGCTCCCCCTCCCGCCCACCTTCCCACCAGGCGTCCTCGCAGAACGTGAAGCAGATCCGCGCAAAGGACTTGGGTGCTCTTCAAAATAAATACGGTGCCATCGGGCATGGCGGCATGACATCGATCATTTAGGGGGATATATGCGGATTTCGATCGATCGATTGCTTTTTTGCGACTCGCTGCCAACGGCAGCTGATGTCTGCCACCACGCCGAGGATTCGCGAGATGAGGCGTATACGTACATGGATTTAGAGGGCGAGCTTCTTGTGGTCGATGACTTCGTTCTCTGGTCTCTGTTTTGACTATGTCTATGTCAGCTGCATGTGAAATCGTGTTTCATTTTGTCCGTATCGGTTCTGTTTCGGTTCATGTATAGCTCTCATATATGTAATCCCAACTCTTGTTCCATCACAAGAATAGTTTGTTCTAATTTAGATTGCGTGCGTTGTTGATAGGCTGTCAACATCTTGGGCGCCTTCATCCATTATTATGTAACATCTCAGGACTTGATGCGGGTCGCAGTAACGGACTCCAACCATCACATGCGCTCATAACATCTCCAACTGAACCTCTTGTACTATGGCTCCCGCTCAATTTCAGTCCAAGTTTATATCTACTTATGGCCGACTCTTGCAAGTAAGTATCGCATGCTTAGGTTTAGGTTTGAACTAAATCGAAAGGTAGACCCCGGCCACAATTCCGACAACGGAAAAGCGTTTCTGGGATGATGTTTTCTGTCTTTCGCCCGACACTGCGTGGCTTCGAGCGAAAATGACTGGGCTGGGACGTGCAGGGTTACTAGGAACGCACCAGGTGTGTATACATTGACCATATGGTTGCTTCGATTATTCACCTTTCTCCCATAAGCATGTCGTCACAGCTATCTTCACAGCAGCTCGAGTCGAATTTTGTAGCTCTCCAACACAGTGTTACTCCAAGAATGGTGATGGAAAGAACGGACACGGCGAGCCTGAACCCGAGAAAGACGCTATCAACGGCAACAGTAATGGCACTCATAACGACGCCACTAGCCAACTACGGCGTGCGAACGCGGCGCGAACGTTGCAATCTGTGGCTCAGGCTGTACTGAGCGTTGCTGGAATTACTGGGTGGGAAATTATGGATGTGCTTGCGGGTGGGGTTGGGGAGAGTGATGCTGTTTTTACGGTACGTTTGTCAAGTTACTTGTCTATGGCGCAAGTGGTGTGTTTTTGCATTGTTCGATGGCAAACGCGTAGTAGCGGGGAGGGTTGCTTTGAAAAGAAACGTATATTGACCCGCGTTTCAGTAGGAGCTCGTACGGTCGCTCGCAAGCACAATGACTGACGAAAACGAGTCCGGTGTGTCTTCTGCCTTGTTGACCCTAGGGGGTCTCAAGTGCCATTTTGAGAGTATTCCTAACATCTTCTTCATCTTCCAGGCGAACTACGACATTGCGCTCTCCAGCTTACCCTTGCACTTACGTGTGGACTCGGCCAGCTGAGCCCCGGCGCATACTTTTTGGCACAAGATCTGTTCCCAGCAATTGTTTCTGTGAGTCTAATCGCTTCAACGACCCGATTGTGTTTCCGTATTGACTAGTCCTACGTGGCCAAAGATAATTAGATCACCTACGACAGCACGTTATTCATTCGAGGCGCTACTACTCCTTGCTGTGCTTGCGAATTATCACCGTGTGGATGCGGCTAGCCTGAATCCGTATCTAAAGCATATCCGGGAGACCCGTGACGACGTGCTGATGCAGCGCCTCCTTTGGGTTGCGCGTTTTGCTTTTGCGCGGAGCGTGAAGTAAGTGCTTAACTTGTCATTCTACGGCCAATAGAGCTCTTTATTGACCTTTTCACAGAGCATACCGAGACTTGTACGATGATTCTCCTCCCTCACTCACATCAACTGTCTCTTCGATATTCTCTGTCTTCCGACCAAGTCTCACAGCTGCCGCTCCTCCACCCTTGAAAGAGTTATTCTCCAGCCAACCAATCGAAGCAACAGTCATCCTATTCCCACTCTTTGAATTCCTCTCGCAGAACCATGCCTTCCGTCTCATCTTTGCAGAAAGCGTACACCCAGACCCCATCGAAGTGCACGCTTCCCGCCCCGCTTCACCGCGTCCCCAATCACCTCGACCTCCGCTCGGAAGTCCTAGAATCAGCACCAGCACTCCTCTGGGCTCGCCTCGTCCACGCGCGCCGTCATTAATTATGGCCGGACGCTCGGTTTCGATGGCTAGCGTGGTGCAAAAGGCTCAAGCCCAGGCTCAGCTACACCAAAACGAAGTTCGGTGCGCGGCTGAACTGGTGTCATTGGCGTCGTACATGCTTGCACACGCTGGGGCGACAAGTGCTGGCGTTCCTGCTGGTACTGATGGGGTTACTGGTGCGCCTGGTCGCGCGGAAGCTTATGGTCGATTGGCGTTGGATACGTTAGAACAGTGTGTAGCGGACAGTGGGATTGTGAGGGCAATGTGCAGTCCTCCTGTGAAAACAGATACGGCTGTGTGGCTCTGTCGACAGGTGAGTGCTCCAAGTTTTGCTTTCTGGGAAGTTGCTGATTGTAATATTGTGTAGCGGCTGCCGCTTCTCCCACTTAGGACGAGTCCGGCTCCGTTGATATGTAGCGTTCTTGATGTATGTATTTTGTACCTGCGACATAATCTAAGTAAGAGGTTGGAATGTGAGGCGTACATGTGAGTCCCATACTTTCTCATACTTTTGTTTGAATTAATCATTGAATTCTACAGGACTTGTTTGTATATCACCCACCGTGTTGTATTTTTTCTGCAACTTGAACGTGTCCGAATTGGTAAGATGAACCCCAGTTTGACTCTTAGTCCAATCTGATTAAGGTTTATTGGTAGATTATCACTGGGATGAGCTCTGGCGTGCGATCGTAGCAGTTTTAGTTTTCGTTCTTGCGAAACAAAATACCCTCGCACACGGTGCTACGGCCATCGAAGCAGTTATTGCAGAGGCTATCGTCGTTCTTGATCTTGCCGTCGCACGCGCGGATGGCTTCCTCCCTACGCCTGAATCCGTACATCAACTAGTGGTGAGTTAGATGAAATTCCGCTCTTGATACGCAACTATTAACCTCCACCGTATCCTTCCACCTAGTACGAAGCCGTTAGAGCATCTTCTACATTGCGAGATCTCAACCAGCAGAAGCAAAAGGCTAAATATACCCGTAGTCTTCAAGACCTTCTGATGACAATCGAATTCTACGAAGGTCAGCTGGAAGGGACAGGGAGCGCGGATGATGTGATGCGAGTGCTGGCGAGGGAGATTGAGAAAGACGGCGTGCATGGTGTCAGTACGCGGGAAAGAGAAGAGCCGAGGTGAGTTCTTCGCACGTATCGCGGGGTTTTGTGAACTTACTGTCTAGCTAATACATAGTTCTGTGGACGATTCTGGAGATGCATCTTTCGCTCGATGGGCTTGTGCGGACGGTTTAGCGCTTGTAAGCTAAAGAGGAATAGTACAATACTGTTTACGCGTGCACATGGTCTAGTTGGAAGTACTTGAAGAATCTGCTCATTTAGCGCAATTGCGTGATTGAGGTGTCGCTCGGGTTCTGGATGCAGTTTGATAAGCTATATGCGCATGTCTTGCTCTGCGTCAGAGAGCATCAACCGGTACCACCCTTTGCTGGCCGTACGTTTGCGTGTTTCTGTCAGCTTAGAGCTGGATATCTATGCGGGAGATAGATACGGGAGGATATGTCAGGGATAATATATATAAGTCAATACATCAAGTGGTAAGGGTCCAGTTTAGGGACAAGCATGACATGTGTCAGCGAGCCGGGATCACCCAGCGCTTCTGGTATTACCGCTGGAGTTGAGATATAGATACCAATCGCATACGATCGTTCTCTTTTTCTTGCTCCACAACTCTCGCCTCCCCCCCATCGTCCAAATGAAACGCAAAATAAAGAAGGGTGCAGAGAAGATACTTCGTCTTGGGTCGTCTAGGCCTACATCTCAAGCCCAGTCTTCCCTCACAGTGAATTACCGACAAGCGGCCAGCAGCCCTTCGCCCGCCGGGGGACTCCCGGTGTCCGCCTCACATTCGAACTCTCCCCTTGCACCTCCCGACTTTTCATCGGGACCCAGACCTGTATCTCCCCTGTGTCCGGAGATTATTACTTCGGCACCACTTGAGACTAATGCTCCCCCGCCAATTATACCACCGAGCCAAGACTCAGGCGCAGAGCGACTTTTGGCACCGAACCAAAGTCCTGCATCTGCTTCGGTCTCATCCCTTGGCACCGAGAAGAGCACCGAGACGGCTTGGCAAGGACTTAAAACATTAATGAAGTTGCTGGAAACAAGCGCACAGAAGTTTGGGCCCTTGAGGTCCGCAATAGGTGAAATCTTGGGTTGTATTGAGATCTACGATGTGCGTATGCTAGTTAGTTTAGTGTAATAGCGCGGTACTTAATACTCAACTTCGCTCAGCGGGCTGCTCAAGGAAAGGAAGAATATGAGACGCTTCGGTGCAAGTTAGACTCGATCTCTATCGACATAACTAGCTACTTGAAAGACCCTAATCCGCCAGAGATGACGCCCTGCCTCGAGAATCTGTCCAGGTAGGTCGAATAATTGAAGCAAGGATAACGTACCGTACTAATTCATAAACGAAGGGGCGTTGAAAGGGAAATAAGATTTGTGAAGGGAAAGCAGCAAAGGAACTGGGTCGAACGAGCAGCGGAAGCGATAGAAGAACCAGAAGAGATACTTGGATGCTACCGAAGGATTCAAGGACTCCTCGAACAAGTCTCAGTAAGCGTCTTATCGAGAGAATTAGCAGCGAGACGCTAACGTAATTGCAGTTTAACGCAAACGTTAACATCTGGAAAACTGTACACGAGGAAGCTAGGGTACGTATGCCTGATCTAAATGAAGAGTACTAAACTAACAATCTACATGTCTAGGAGCGTCGCTTGGACCGTCTCTCGCCCTCCCACGCGGCACGGTATGATTCGGCTGAATCGACACAGCTGCGTAGGAACGGATGCACACAGAACACGCGCGTGGACGTGCTGAAAGATTTGAAGATATGGGCGGAAGACGTTAAAAGCAAAAGGATCTACTGGCTAAACGGCATGGCTGGGACCGGCAAGACTACGATCGCATACAGCCTCTGCAACCAGATCGATAGCAGCTTGACGTTAGCCGCAAGCTTCTTTTGCTCGCGACAACTTCCTTCTTGTAATAACATTAACCTAATCCTCCCGACCATCGCATACCAACTCGCTCGCTACTCGGCTCCTTTCCAGGACTGTTTATGCAAGACGATCAAACAGGACGCCGACATTCACACTCGCGAAATCTCGAAGCAATTCCAAAAGCTGATCGTCGAACCTCTCCGAGAGGTGAAGGACAACATTCCACTGAATTTGGTCGTCGTGATTGACGCTCTGGACGAATGTGACAGCAAGGACGACGTCAGACGGCTACTAGAGATTCTTCTCTCGAGTAACTCGGAGCTGCCGATCAAGCTATTCGTAACTAGTCGCCCGGAGCCGTTGATTTTGAACAAGATGCGTGAAAAACGAGGAGGTCACCACCCCGAAGAACTGCGCCTGCATGACCTAAATCGCTCCGTCGTACGCAACGACATTAGGACATATTTGAGGCATGAGTTCAAGAGTTTCCAGCTAACTGGTGACGAATTGGAGACGATCGTCGAGCGGTCGGGCGCTTTGTTCATCTATGCAGCCACTATCGCACGCTATGTTGGGGATGACCCCGAGCGCAGACCCGCGCGACTTGAATCCATCCTGCCTACCTCTCCACTGCTGCGGGCGCACACACCCGTGACGATAGACGAGCTGTACCAGCACATACTCCAAGAGGCGCTCGAGGACAAGAATTTGGTGGACTTCGAACGGAAAGGAATGAGAGAGGTGCTCTATACCGTCATATGCGCTCAAGAGCCGGTGACTGTGGGTGTAATTGCTGGTCTATTGAAACTCGGAGTCCACTCAGTGAAAGCAGCGCTCGGATCGCTCAGCTCGGTGTTACACCTATCAGAGACGAGTGAGGTCGTTACGACGTTTCACGAGTCTTTCCCCGATTACATCCTTGATGAAGATCGCTCGAAAACGTTCTGCTGTGATGCTCACAGGCACCATGGATCACTGGCGCAGAAGTGCTTCGACCTCGTCAGGTCATACGACCCACATTTCAATATTTGCAGCTTCGAGTCTCCGTATATATTCGACAAGAGTGTGCCCGGTATCAACAAGAAAATCGAAGTGGCGATACCGAAAGAGATGTTCTATGCGTGTCGATATTGGGGACCTCATTTGCTTCTCACCGAAGGCTCGTCCATTCTTAGAGGCGCTTTATTTGAGTTTCTTTCGGAACGGTTGTTGCTTTGGATGGAGGTTATGAACCTGAAGCAATGTATGGCTACTGGCGTCGAGATCTTGCGTCGAGTAGAAGGGTGGTCTCAGGTAGGTGCTCGATATGTGAACACACTGATATGTGCCTGACAGGTCAACAGACCATCACTCACTCAGATAGCATTCAAGAGCTCATTCTAGATGCTTGGAGATTCTCTCTGGCATTTGAAACGAATCCTATATCGCACAGCACACTTCATATATACTTGACCGCAGTCTTTTTGTGGCCAGTTCAAAGAGCAGTCTCGAAGTGCTACATGCCGAAGCTACAAGAGTTGACTAGAATCACTGAATCGGTAATTACGAGGCGCATGTCAGCACTTCTTGCAATCGGGACCAACTCATGCCAGGGCTTTGGATATTTGGAAGCATTGCACGATGAAACCGAGGTATTAAGGTAAGGAGTTCGCCAGTACTGTTTCCGGTTTTATCGCGCTCAGGTTTCTTCGGGTATCAGACCAGAAGGTGTTTTGGTGCGTCGAAGCCAACAGTCTAGATAAAGCACATTTTATAACACGCATCGACCCGCATAGCTCCGGAAATTGACTCTTGATGAGTTTGACAACTTGCACCGGCAGCGATTTGAGCAACTCGACGATACTACAGACATCGAGGAAGCAATTGAGTCCCAATATCAAACGCTGTTGCTCAGTTCAGATAGCCGCTCTAGCCAGCCTACCATGCTCGCCAAACTCGGCAGCATGCATCATAGTCTGCCGGAGGGCAGGCGCGAAGCACAAGATATCGAAAAGGCGATTTTCTACTATTCACAGGCGTTATTACTCAGTCCGAACGGACACCCAGATCAGCCAGGATAGCTCACCAATCTAGGCAACGCTCACCAGCGTCGATTCAAGCGCTTAGGGAATCTAGCAGACTTAGATAGGGGAATTTCTTGCCTTTCGCGGGCAGTCTCGGGTACTCCGGACAACCATGCAGACAAGCCCAGACGCCTCCTATGTCTCGGAAACTTGCACCAGTCTCGATTCGAGCGTCTTAAGGACCATGCAGACACACACCATGCAACCGCATTATTTCGAACGGTTGCACAATGTCCTACTGGGAGCTTGATGCTGAAACTCCAGGGGTCATGGGGTTGGGCTCGACAAAGTGCGCTTTTCGATGGGCAGTCCCTGTCGGAATTTCGGTGGGTTATGGAACTGGCGTTGAAGGTCATTTGGGTCGGATCCAAAGCCACCCATCAATCCGATGTCAATGATACAACCGATATAATTGGTCTAATAGCTGCCGGGGCTGCCGCCTTCGCTATTTCGAAACAGGAGTACGGACTAGCACTCGAGTGGTTTGAAGTTGGTAGCTCGATTATCTGGGACCAGACATTTCAGCCCCAAACATCACTCGATCATCTATTGGCGGCTGATACTGAACTCGCTGAGGCCTTCAGGACGCTCACCATTGACCTTGAAGTTGCGGAATCGCAAGCCTCAAATTCGGCTATTCGGGTTGATGATGCGCGCGCCTTGGAATCGGCTGATGAAAACCGCCATCAACTTCCAGAGCAATTTAACGACTTGCTCCGCCGAGTTCGAGAGCTTCCCGACTTTCATAACTTCCTGCGACCAAAACCGGTTACAGAGCTCATGCGCGCCGCACGATCTGGACCGGTCGTCGCCATCAATGTGCATTGCTCTCGATGTGACGCTCTTATCCTGCATCCTGACACACACGGGATCACACATGTGTCTCTACCCAACATCTCAGGCGCCGAAATAGCACATTTGCGGGGTCAAGAGATTACATACATCTCATCTTATTGTCGCGTTCGGGGGCGTCCGAGCTACCCCGAATGCTACAGACGCTCTGGACGATGCTCGGGACCTGACGGATACCTGGGCCCAGGACTTTACGGACGCTTTGGAGACCCCGGATACTGCAGATACTGCAGATACTGCAGATACTCCGGACCCACCCCAGCTCCGAAAGAGACGCTCTTACCACTTCTCTGGAATAATATTGTTAGTCCAGTACTAATATCTTTAGGATATGTCGTAAGTTTAACAAGCTGTATCATTCCTGACCCATTTCCTGATCACGCCTTACAAAGGATAAGCTACCTGCGGACCAGCTCCCACACATCACCTGGTGCACGACTGGCGCTCTCGCGACGCTCCCGATTCATGCAGCCGGGTGCTATGGCGGCACGGGCGATATGTTGTTCGAATATGCAGTCTCTTCGTACGCGCCAACTCTTGGTGCACTGCTTTCTTCTAATATAGGCTCGCTCGAGCTGGGCAACATCCTGCTAGTCAGCCAGAACGCAAAATATCCAGGAATTGTAAAAGAAATTACTGGCATCAGGCAGCACTTAAAAGAGGAGATCTCATGCTTGCATCTCGAGAACAATGAAGCCACAATAGAGGCGACGTTAAGCGCCATGGAGAAGTTTAACTCTGTTCACTTCGCATGCCATGCCACACACGCAAGTAGCCCAACCGGGAGCTGCTTCCAGCTACACGATCGAGGTTTGAACCTGGCAGAAATCAGCAAAACGTTGCCCAGGAGTAGAGGTCTGGCGTATTTGTCTGTATGTGATGGGGCACGCCGCCACCCAACTTCGCCAAGCAACTTAGCAGCGGGGATGCTCGCCGTGGGCTACACTACCGTGGTCGCAGCAATGCGGAAGATAGACGATGATGATGCAGCTATGGTAGCCGAACATGTGTATGCCCAGCTGGCAAAAGATGGGGGGAAGCTGAATGATGGGAGGGTAGCAAGGGCGCTGCACGCGGCGGTGGGAGCTCTTCGCGATAAGATTGGTATTGGTTATCAAGCACGATCTCGGTGGGTGCCATATGTTCACATTGGTATCTGAAGCCAATAATGTGTTACACTGCACGTCTTGCTTGTTTCTTTTTTCGGTCGTCCTGCCTCGGGGATGTATGCGTATTAAAATTGCAGAAATTCTCACATCAACTTTTACACAACCGGGCAGATGAAAGGGTGTGGGCTAGGATTAAGTTACACGTACCTACAATACCTTGGGCGCTCGAAACTTAGGAGTGAGCGGGACTGCATCTTGTGTACAAAAATCAAGGCTCCTTGCTCCTTGCTCCAGTCCCGGTAAGCCGAAGAAGAGGGATGACAAGACCGTAAACAGAAGCGAGGAAGCTTCGAACCGGTGGTCTAAAGGTTCTTCAGTCGAAAAAATAGCGTATACACCGGTTAGATGTTACTGGCGTATCTATAAATCCCAGGATGGTGGTATATTCGCGCCAATCTACTTCCATATCCGGGCATTGCGGTAAGGTTCCGAGTACATTGGGCACCTGGTGTCGAGCGTGAGGGTGAGGTATAGAGTCTAGTGTCCCAGATCCGTATCCTGAGAGTGGTTCGTAGTTGCGCGTGCGTAGGATAGTTCCGAAGTGAAGATTATTAGCGTATTGTTGAAAGGGGAGGAAACGATAATATTTCCTCGTGTGATATAGCTCTTTCTCGAGAAGACGAGTGCAAGAGTAAGCGATACATTACTCAGCTCGTCGAAGAGCGTGGCGCGGCTGCTGGGCTCCATTTTGTTTTGTTGGGCACTGGCCGGACCATCGCTGAGAAGGGATAGAAAGACGTTACGATAGCTCGCTGAACTGTAAAGTCTCTTCGGAGAAGTCTTAAACGGGCTCACCGCAAGAATTTGAGTACTAGATTTTTCCGGAGGAAACACAGCGCTCGCGTAGAGATTCTTCGGACGAAGGGACGGGGCTGACACTCAGGATGTCTGTATGATTGTTACACTAATAGCTCTAGGCATTCGCGGTTTGAGTTTTATACATACTCTCGCGTAGTTGTTTATTAAGTGTTCACGTGGTTGTAGGGAGTAGTTTTGAGCTGGTCATGACGCTAGCTTGAGTGAGCATATGGAATGAAGCGAGAATCAGGTCGAGATAGGATGGTCGTACTTGTAGAGATTGGATAGCTAGGGATGTGTTTGGTATATGCGGTGGGCGTTGTTAGTGTATGAGGTAAGAAGATGCATTTGGGATCGAAGGAGCTATAATTGAACATGAGGGACAGGGTCTAATTGTTGATCGAGGCAATCCACAACATCATGACATCATAACAACAAACAAAAATGCACGCTCAAGTACTCCTCAAGCCGCAGTATTAGCGGCACCGACCGCTGGCTTTGGCGCTGAAATCTATTCGTCTGAACAGTAGCTCGTACCGACCTCCATTGCTCTCCAACAAAATATTAGGGAGGGCAGACGCGCCAGTCCTGAACCTAGGAAAACGCTACTAACGGCAACAGCGATGACGTCCATAACGACGTCACTAGCTAACTGCGGCGTACGAACGCCGCGCAAGCATCGGAAGCTGTGACTTAGGCTGCACTGAGCGTCGCTGGAGTTACCAGGTGGGAAATCATGGATGTGCTTGCGGGTAGGGTTGGGGAGAGTGATGCTATTTTTACGGTGCGTTTGTTGGGGTTCTCGCCTATGGCGCAGGTGGTGTAGTTTTTGGATTGTTCGATGGCAAAGGCGTAGTAGCGGAGAGGGTTGCGTTGGAAAGAAACGTATATTGACCCGCGTTTCAGTGGAAGCTGGTACAGTCGCTCGCGAGTACCATGACTGACGAGAACGGGTCTGGTGCGTCTTCTGCTTGATTGACTCCTCTGGGGGTCTAAAGCGTTGTTCTGGGAGCGTTTCTAACGTCTCGTTTCCCAGGCGAACTACGACATCGTGCTCTACGGCTCACCTTTGCTCTTACGTGTGGACTCGGCCAGCTGAGCCCCGGCGCATACTTTTTGGCACAAGACCTGTTCCCGGCAATTGTTTCTGTGAGTCTAATCGCTTCAACGACTCGGTTGTGTTTCCGTATTGACAAGTCCTACGTGGCCAAAGATAATTAGATCACCTACGACAGCACGTTATTCATTCGAGGCGCTACTACTCCTTGCTGTGCTTGCGAATTATCACCGTGCGGATGCCGCTAGCCTGAATTGGTATCTAAAGCATATCCGGGAGACCCGGGAAGACGTGCTGATGCAGCGCCTCCTTTGGCTCGCGCATTTTGCTTTTGCGAGGAGCGTGAAGTAAGCGTTTAGCTTGTCATCGAACAGCTATTAGAGCTCCTTACTTATCAATTCGTTTACAGGGTATATCTGGAATTGTATGAGGATTCCCCGTCTTCAGCATCAACCGTCTGCTCCATATTCTCTGTCTTCCGACCAACGCTTACAGCTGCCACCCCTCCACCCTTGAGAGAGTTATTCTCTACTCGGCCAATCAAAGCAACAATGATCTTATTCCCACTCTCCGAGTTTCTCTCGCAGAACCACGCCTTCCGTCTCATCTTCGCAGAGAGCATTCACCTATCTAAGTACACGCTTCCCGTTCCACTTCATCACGTCCCCAATCACCCGGCCTCCGCTCGGAAGTCCTAGAGTCAGTAGCAGCACGCCTCTAGGCTCGCCTCGTCCGCGCGCGCCGTCATTAATCATGGCTGGACGTTCAGTTTCAATGGCTAGCGTAGTGCAAAAGGCTCAAGCCCAAGCTCAGCTACACCAAAACGAAGTTCGGTGCGCGGCTGAGCTGGTGTCATTGACGTCATACATGCTTGCACACGCTGGGACAACAAGTGCTGGCGTTCCTGCTGGTACTGATGGGGTTACTGGCGCGCCTGGTCGAGCGGAGGCTTATGGTCGGTTGGCGTTGGATACGCTGGAACAGTGTGTAGCGGACAATGGGATTGTGCGAGCGATGTGCAGTCCTCCTGTGAAAACAGATACGGCCGTGTGGCTCTGTCGACAGGTGAGTGCTCCAAGTTTTATTTTCTGGGAAGTTACTGAATGTAATATTGTGTAGCGGCTGCCGCTTCTCCCACTTAGAACGAGCCCGGCTCCGTTGATATGTAGCGTTCTTGATGTATGTATTTTGTACTTGCGACATAACCTAAGTAAGCGGTTGGAGTGTGAGGCGTACCTGTGAGTCTCATACTTTCTCATAATTCGGTTCGAATTAATCGTTGGATTCTACAGGACCTGTTTGTATGTCATCCACCATGTTGTATTTTTTCTACAGCTTGAACGTGTCCGAATTGGTAAGTTGAAGTTCAGTTTGGTTCTTAGTCCGATTAATTAACTATCAAGCATGGACGCGTGGGAAAGGATTTGTCATATACAGGGTCCGATAAACATAAACGCCGAGACAAGCAAGCGCGTAACGGGGGCTCGGACACAGATAAACACACGGGTACTCGGACACAGATGAACGTACGGGTATTCGGACGCAGCTTAAACATATATACCAACCGTCGTGACGACGGGTACTTAACGCTAGTTTGATTAAGATTTGTTGGTAGATTATCACTGGGATGAGCTCTGGCGCGCTATTGTAGCAGTTTTAGTATTCGTCCTTGCCAAACAAAATACTCTTGCGCACGGTGCTACGGCCATCGAAGCAGTTATTGCAGAGGCTATCGTCGTTCTTGATCTTGCCGTCGCACGCGCGGATGGCTTCCTCCCTACGCCTGAATCCGTACATCAACTAGTGGTGAGTTAGATGAAATCCCACTCTTAATACATAACCACTAACCCTTATCGTGTCCTCCTTTCACCTAGTACGAAGCCGTTAGAGCGTCTCCCACGTTGCGAGATCTCAACCAGCAGAAGCAAAAGGCTAAATATACCTGTAGCCTGCAAGACCTTCTGATGACAATCGAGTTCTACGAAGATCAGCTGGAAGGGACAGGGAGCGCGGATGATGTGATGCGAGTGCTGGTCAGGGAGATTGAGAAAGATGGTGTGCATGGTGTCAGTACACGGGAAAGAGAAGAGCCGAGGTGAGTTCTTCTCATGTATCGCTGGATTTTACGAACTGACTGTCTGGCTAATTCGTAGTTCTGTGGACGATTCTGGAGATGCGTCTTTCGCGCGATGGGCTTGTGCAGACGGGTTGGCGCTTGTAAGCTAGAGAAGAATGACACGAAATTCTTTGCATGTGCACACGATCTAGTCCGGAGTACTTAAATAATCTACTCATTTCGCATCTATTTATCTCTATCCCGAACTCTGGGCCCTAGGATTGCCTGATTAAGGTGCCAGTCAACTTCTGGATGCAGTTTGGTAAGCTATATGCCCGTGTCTTGCTCTGGGTCGGAGAGTATCAACCAATATTTTCCTCCACCGGCAGTACGCTTTCGTGTGTATGGGAGTTTAGAGTTGGAAATCTAGGCAGGAAGTAGATGCAGGAGGAAATGTCGGAGCGTTGAGGGGAGATACTGTGTTTACCGTATAAGCCTCTGCCTAGGCCAGTGAGGGTCCAGCGATATCATACTTGTATTTGTCAGCGGCCATGTGTGGCGCTTGTGAGCAACTCACATCCCTCGTTCACTGGAGTTGAGATATCCCGTGGATATTAATCGCTCTCTTTCCCTCACTCCACAAATTCCGGCTCCACTCCACTAGCAGTATGAGACGCAAAGCAAAAAACCTCGTAGAGAAGATATTTCGTCCTGGATCGGCTAGGCCTACATCTCAAGCGTCATCTTCTCTCGCAGTCAATGATCCACAAGCGCCCAGTAGCCCTTCGACCACCGCGGGACTCCCGATGTCTGCCTCACATTCAAGCTCTTCCCTCGCACCTCCCGATTCTTCATCGGGAGTCAGACCTGTATCTCCCCTGCATCCTGGGGTTACTATCTCAGCGCTACCCGATACTAGCGCACCCTCGCCAACAATACCTCAGAATCATGACCCAAATGTGGGGCAACTTTTGGCACCGGGCCGAAACTCTGCATCCACTTCAGTTTCATCCCTTGGAACCGAGCCGAGCAGCAACAAGACAGCTTGGCAAGGACTTAAAACATTAATGAAGTTTCTGGAGACAAGTGCACAGAAGTTTGGACCCTTGAGGTCCGCAATAGGTGAAATCTTGGGTTGTATTGAGATCTACGATGTGCGTATCCCGGTTGGTTTGGCGGGATGGGATGGTGTCTAATACTTAACTTCGCTCAGCGGGCTGCTCAAGGGAGAGAGGCATACGAGACGCTTCGGGAACAGCTAGACTCGATCTTTGTTGACTTAACTGGCTACTTGAAAGAGCCTACTCCGCCAGAGATGACGCCCTGCCTCAAGAATCTGTCCAGGTAGGTTGAATAGTTGAAGTATAACGTACCGCACTAATCCGTAAACGAAGGGGCGTTAAAAGGGAAATAGGTTTTGTGAAGGAAAAGCAACAAAGGAATCGGGTCCAACGAACAGCTGAAGCGATGGAAGAACCAGACGAGATACTGGGATGCTACCGGAGGATTCAAGGACTGCTCGAACGAGTTTCGGTAAGCGCCTTATTGAGATATTGATCAGCGAAGTGCTAAATTCATTGCAGTTTAATGCAAACGTTAACATCTGGAAGACTGTACACGAGGAGGCAAAGGTACGGATGCTTGGTCTAAACGAAGCGTACTAAACTAACAACCTGCATGTCTAGGAGCGTCGCTTAGACCGCCTCTCACCCTCCCACCCAGCGCGGTACGATTCGGCTGAATCGACGCAGCTGCGTAGGAATGGATGCACACAAGACACACGCGTGGACATCCTGGAAGATATGACGAAATGGGCGGAAGACATCAATAGCAAAAAGATCTACTGGTTGAACGGCATGGCTGGGACCGGCAAGACTACCATTGCGTACACCCTCTGCGACCTGCTCGATCGAAAATTGACGCTAGCCGCATGTTTCTTCTGTTCGCGCCAGCTTCCTTCTTGTAACAACGTCAACCTAATCCTGCCGACCATTGCATATCAACTTGCTCGTTACTCGATGCCTTTCCGGGACTGTCTATGCAAGGCGATCAAACAGGACGCCGACGTTCACACTCGCGAAATCTCGAAGCAATTCCAGAAGTTAATTGTCGAGCCGCTGCAGGAAGTGAATCGCACAATTCCATTGGATTTGGTTATCATCGTTGATGCTCTGGACGAATGCGACAGCAAGGACGGGGTCAGACGGCTACTAGAGATTCTTCTATCAAGTGCCTCGGAGCTGCCGATCAAGCTATTCGTGACTAGTCGCCCGGAGCCGGTAATTTTAGACAGAATGCGAGAACAGCAAGACGGCCGCGACCCTGTAGAGCTGCGCCTGCACGACCTAGATCGCTCTATCGTACGCGAAGATATCAGGACGTATCTGAGAGACAGTTTCAAGAGCTCCCAGCTAACCGGTGAAGAGCTGGAGACCATCGTCGAGCGGTCAGGTGCTTTGTTCATCTACGCGGCTACCGTAGTGCGTTACATTGAAGGAGGTGACCCTCGGCGAAGAGCCACGCGACTAAAGCTGGTACTACCCGCTTCCACCCCTCTACGGACGCACACACCTACGACAGTAGATAAATTGTACGAACAAATACTTCAAGCGGCACTCGAGGACGAGAACCTAGAAGACTTTGAACGAGAGGAAATGAGAGAGGTGCTCAATACTGTTATATGTGCTCAAGAGCCGATGGATATGGGAGTAATAGCTAGACTACTAAAGCTTAGCGTCGACTCGGTGAGGGCTGCGCTCGGACCTCTCAGCTCGGTGCTACACCTGTCGCAGACGAGCGAGGTTGTTACGACGTTCCACGAGTCCTTCCCCGATTACATTCTTGATGAAGCTCGCTCGAAAGCGTTCTACTGTGATACTCGCAAGTGCCACGGATTGTTCGCGCAAAAGTGCTTCGATCTCATCATGTTACACGACCTCCATTTTAACATTTGCGCCCTCGAGTCCTCGTATCTGTTCGACGAGGAAGTATCTGACCTAGGCGAGAGAATCGAAGTGGCGATATCCAAAGAAATCTTCTATGCTTGTCGATACTGGGGTTCTCATTTGGTCCTCGCGGAAGGCTCGTCGATTCTCAGAAACGCTTTACTCGAGTTTCTTTCAAAATACTTGCTGTTTTGGATGGAGGTCATGAACCTGAAACGGTGTATGGCTGCTGGCGTCGGGATCCTGCGTCAGGTAGAGGGATGGTTTCGGGTAGGTGCTTGGCGTTTGAACGCATGGATATCTGGCTGACAGATCAACAGACTACTAATGGCTCAGATGGCTCCCACGAGCTCGTTCTAGACGCCTGGAGATTCTCTCTGGCATTTAAAACGGACCCAGCATCGTGCAGCACTCTTCATATATATCTGACTGCAATATTGTTTTGGCCAGATCAAAGAGCGGTCTCAAAGTGTTACATGCCAAAGCTACGCGAGTTGGCCAAAACCACTGAGTCGGCAATCGCAAGGCGCATTTCAGCACTGCTCGCAACCAACCCCAGCTCATGTCGAGGCATTGGGTATTTGAAAGAATCGCACGATGGAGCTAGAGTGTCAAGGTAGGGATTCTGCTAGGGCCGTCTCTGGTTTTATTATGCTTAGGTCTCTTCACACAACAGATTGAAAGATCCTTTGGTGCGTTGAATCTACTATCCTAGATAACATAGCCTTATTTAGCATGCATCACTCCACACAGCTCCATTACTCGACCTTTCGTGAATTTAACAACTTGCACCGGCAGCAGTTGGAGCAATTGGGCGGTCGTAAAGACATCGAGAAGGCTATCGAACGCCAGTATCAAGAACTGTTGCTCACTCCAGATAGCCACCCTAACCAACCTCTCATGCTCGCCAAACTCGGCAACATGCACCGAAGGCTACCGAAGAGTACGACCGGGACCCAAAACATCGACAAGGCGATTTTGTACCTCTCGCAGGCAGTATTACTTACCCCAGACGGACACCGAGAACAACCTGAATGGTTCACCATACTTGGTGACACATACCAGCGTCGATTTAAGCATTTAGGGACTCAAGAAGCCCTGGACAGGGGAATTGCGTGCCTTACGCAGGCTGTCTTGTTGACCCCGGATAGCCATGCGGACAAGCCTAGACGCCTCCTACGTCTCGGGAACTTACACCTATCTCGTTTCAAGCGTCTTGGGGACCTTGCGGACATATACCACGCAACCCCATTGTTTCGAACGGTTGCACAACGTCCTATCGGCGACCCGATTACAAGGATCCAGGCATTATGGGGTTGGGCTCAACAAAGCGTGTATCTTAATGAAGAGCCCTTGTCAGCATGTCGGCGGGTTATGGAACTGGTGTCAAGGATCATGTGGATTGGTTCCAGTGCCACCCGTCAATACGATTCTGATGATATAGCTGATATAATCGGGCCGATAACTGCCGGGGCTGCCGCCGTCGCCATTTCGAAACAAGAGTATGGACTAGCACTCGAATGGATTCAAGTCGGTGACTCGGTTATCTGGAACCAGACATTTCAACCCCAAACTCCATTCGATCACTTATTGGCGGCTGATCCTCAACTTGCTGAGGACTTCAAGCGGCGCACTGTTGCCCTTGAATATACGGAACCACAAGCCCCAGACCTAGCAAATAAGGTTGATGACACACGCGCTTCGGAAGCGACCGCTCAAAATCGTCACCACCTTATAAAACTACTTGACGACCTACTGGACGACCTGATCCGCCGAGCTCGACAGCTTCCTAACCCCCACAACTTCCTGCGACCAAAACCGCTTACCGAGCTCATGCCTGCCGTACGATCCGGATCGGTTGCTATCGTCAATGTGCACTTCTCCGGGTGCGACGCCCTCATCTTGCGCCCTGACACAAATGATATTACACACGTGCCGTTGCCTGACTTCTCGGACATGGAGGCGATGCGTTTGTATGACGGGATGTCGACCGGGTTTGAATGTGGGGGTACGATAGGAGCGATCCGGACTCCTAAGAGGGTTAATGTGTCCCTTGAGACGGTCCTTGTTTCACTCTGGCACAATATTGTTCGTCCAGTGCTCACTGCTTTGGGGTATACCGTAAGCTCATCTGTTTTTGCCGCTCACAGCATACTTTCTGACTGCGCTTCGCTAAGAACAAACTGCCTGTTGATCAACTACCACACATTACTTGGTGCACGAATGGTGCGCTGGCGACGCTCCCGATTCATGCAGCCGGGTGCTACTACCCCATGGGCGACACGCTGTTTGACTATGTAGTCTCTTCGTATGCACCGACTCTTAGCGCCCTCTGTTCTTCAAATACAGGCTCACTCGAACTAGGCAACATCCTACTAGTCAGCCAGAGCGAATGTGGTCCAGGGATTGACCAGGAGTTGGCTCGTATCAAGCACCATTCGACAGAATTTCCCCACTTACATTTAAGAGATAACGAAGCCACACCCAAGGCAACACTAGGTGCCATGGAGAAGTTTAACTCTGTCCACTTCGCGTGCGAACCAGAACTCACACGGCTGCCAACCGAATGCCGCTTCCGGCTACATGACTGGGGTTTAAGCCTTGCGGAAATCACCAAAATATTACCGAAGAACAGAGGTCTGGCGTATTTGTCTGTATGCCAGGGGGCGCGCCGCGATTCAAAATCGCCGGGCAGCTTAGCAGCGGGAATGCTTGTCGCGGGCTACGCGACGGTGGTCGCGGTAATGTGGACGATATTTGCCGATGATGCACCGCTGGTAGCCGATCATGTGTACGCCCAGCTGATAAAAGACGGGGGCAAGCTGGATGACGCGAAGACTGCGAGGGCGCTACATAAGGCGGTGGGAGCACTCCGCGACAAGGTCGGTACCAGTGGGGAAGCGTTGTATCAATGGGTGCCATATGTTCACATTGGTGTCTGAAGTTGACAAGGTTTTAGACTGCGCGTACTGTTTGTTTCTTCTGACGTCTTGATACGAAAGTACTATACAACTTTCTCTCGAGTCCTATGCCTATCTCGTATCTCGGAGAAGTATGCGTATCTAGATTGCGAGAATTCTCACCTCAGCGTTTACATGGCTAGACCTATAAGATGGTATAGACTGAGATTCGGTTGCACGGATTCGCGATACCTCAGATACCTAAAATTCAGGAGTGAGTACGACTAGGCTATATTTTGCGAAAGCCAAGGCATCTTGCTTCACTCTCAACACGGCGAAAATAGGGACTGCAGAAGCAAAAACAGAAGCAAGCCAGATTCAAACAGGCGGTCTTAAGGTTGTCCGGGCAAGAAAATAACGCATACATTGGTTAGACGCTACGACATATCTATACCCCCTTAGATTACAATGTGAATGCGGATGTGCCTCTATATCTAGACATCTTATTAAGGTTCCGTGCATTGGACATCTGATATTCAATGCCAGTGCGAGATAAGGAGTCTAGCCTCTCGAGCTCGTGTTCTCGGAATGTTTGCTAGTTGAGCGGACATGGAATGTGACTGAAACGAAGGTCACCAGCGCATTGTTGGGAGGTGAAGAAATAATAATATTTCTGATCGTGACCTCATCGCTCTTTTTTTGGGGAGACAGGCACTCGAGTAACTCACACGCTGCTAGACTCGCCTAAGGATTGGGTGCGGCCGTTGAGCTCTATATTTGTCCAATTGAATGTTAATGAGTCTCGGTGCTAAGTAGGGTAGAACGACGTCGTGATGATCGACTGAGTTGTAGGGCTTTTGTGAGGAATTCCCGAGTAGGTTTGTGGCAAGAGTTTGGGAATAGACCCTTCTTTGGAGAATACACAGCGTTCGCGTAGAGGTCCTCCAGACGAGGAGGTAAGGGCGGGGCCTTGACACACCACACAGGCAAGACGTCTGTGGGACTATGATAGCAATGGCCCTAAACCTTCGCGGTTGGATTTTATACATGCTCTCATATGGTTGTTTATTAAGCATTCGCGTGGTTGTAGGGAGTTGTTCTGAGGGAGCCCTGACATTAGCTTGAGCAAGCGTATGCGATGAGGCGAGAACCAGGGCGAGATGAGACGGTCGCACACCCTGGAGATTGGTTAGCGTAAGTAAACAAGGATGTGTTCGGCCCATGCGCTGGGCGTCGTTAGTATATGAGGCAAGAGAATACGGTTGGGATCAAAGGGGCTATAATTAAACTAGGAGGTCAGGGTCTAATTATTGATCGGGGCAATCCATGACATCATAACAACAAACAAAAGTGCGCGCTCAAAGTCCTCTTCGAGCCGCAGCATTAGCGACACCTACCGCTGGCTTCGACACAGAGACCTACTCGGCTGTCCAGTAGCTCGGGATGAGCTTCATTGCTCTTCAACACAATATTAGGAGGGCGGACGCGCTAAACCTGAACCTGCGAGAACGCTGCGAACGGCAATAGCAATGGCGCCTCTGACGACGTCATTAGCCAACCACGGTGTACAAACGGCACGCGAATATTAAAAACTGTAGCTCGAGCCATGCTGGACGTCACTGAGAGTACTAGATGAAAGATGTGATGTGTATGTTTGCAGGTGGAGTTGTGGGTGGATGCTCTTTTTATGGTACGTTTGTCAAGCTTCCCTTATAGAGTGCTAACGTCATATTAAAGAGGACTGCGTCGAGAAGAAGCGTATATTGGCTCGCATTCCGGGAAAAATCTATACGCTCGCTTGCTCGTATCGTGGCTGACGGAACGAGGCTGGTGCGTTTCCCGCGCTGCTCGTTTCTTCGGGGTCTATCGAATGATTCTGGGAGTATTAATAATATTCAACTTATGTTTCAGTTGAGTTATGACGCCACATTGTTCAACTTACCCTCTCACTTGCATGTGTGTCATGGCGCATGATTTTTTGGCACAATATTTATTCCAAGCAGTTGCGTCTGTGAGCACGATCTCTTCAACTAGTTGCTTGCATTTCTGCACTGACTGGCCCCATGCGGCTTGTGACAAGTCACTCTCTACTACAAACTATTCGTTCGAGGGGTTACGACTCCTTGGCGTGCTAGCCAACTATCACGGCGTGGTGCCGCCAGCCTGAATCCGTACGTCAATCATATTCAGGAGACACGTGAAGCATGGATATAGTGTCTCCTTGGGTCGCGCATTTTGCTTTTGCACGAAACGCAAAGTAGATGCTCAACTCATGTTCTACGCCCGGTAGAGCACCCGACTTATTGATCCATTCACAGAGCATTTTGAGACTTACATAACGACCCTCCCCGCTCGCACCAACACTCACCTCTGTATTCTGTCTTCCGAATAACCCTCACAACTGCCGCCTCTCCACCCCTTAAAAAGTTCTCCTCAAGCCAGGTAATCGAGGCAATGGCCATCTTGTTTCCACTCTTCGAGTCGATCTCGCCAAACCGCGTCTTCCGTCTCGTATTCTCCAAAAGCGTTCACCCGGACCTCATCGAAGTCCACGCCTCCCGCCCCACTTCACGCGCCCCCAATCACCTCGACCCCTGCTCGGAAATCCTAGGGTAAGTAGCAGCACTCTTCTAGGCTCGCTTCGTCCGCGCGCACCATCACTTATCATGACTGGACATTCGGTTCCGATGGCTAGCGGGGTGCAAGAGGCTCAGCTACCCTGAAACAAAGTTCGGTGCGCGATTGAGTTGATATATTTGGTGGCGTATGTGCTTGCACACGTCTGCACGAGGAGCACGAGGAGCGCTGGCGTTCCTGCTGGTGCTGATGGAGTTGCCGGTACACCTGGATCCGGAGATGCTTATGCCCAGTTGGCGCCGGATACGCTAAAACAGTGTAGCGAGCGAGATTGTGAAAGCAATGGGTAGCCCCTCCATGAAAACAGATACGGCTGTGTGGCTCTGTCGGGAGGTGAATGCTTCAAGTTTGCCTTCCGGGAGGTTGCTGAATGTGATATCGTGTTGCGACTGCCGCTTCTCCCACTTGAAACGGGACCGGCTCCGTTGATTTGCGGCGTTCTCGATGTGTGCATTTGTACTTACGACAGAACTTAAGTGGGAGGTTGGAGTGTGAAGCCCACCTATAAATCTCGCATATTTTCGCGATTCGGTTGGAAATGACTATTAGATTCTGCAGGACTTGTTTGTATATCATCTACCATGTTGTATCTTTTCTACAACTTGAGCGGGTCCGGATTGATAAGTTGATGTCTACTCTTAATTTCAAACTCAAACTCACTCAGGTTTTTTACTAGATTATCACTGGCGCAAGCTTTGGCGTTTTAAAGAATCGTGGCGGTCTTGGTATTCATCCTTGCAAAACAAAATACTCCCGCACATGGTGCTACAACCATCGAAGCGGTTAATGCGGGGCCACAGCAGCCCTTAATATTGTTGTTGCTCGCACAGATACGTTTCTTCCTATGCCTAAATCTGCATATCAACTGATGGTGAGCTTGATGAATCCTACTCTCAGCGCAGAAGCAATATCACTTGTCTCGCATTCCTTTCACTTAGTATGAAGCCGTTAGAAGGCCCTCTACATTACGAGATCTCAACTAGCAGAAGGAAAAGGCAAAGCGTACCCGGGGCCTTCAAGAACTCCTGATGATCATCGAATTCTACGAAGGTCATTTGGAAGGGATGGGGAGCGCAGAGGATATGATGCGGGTGCTGGTGTCAGCGCACGGGAAATGAGTAACCAAGGCAGGCTCTTCTTGCGTATCGCCAGGTTTTAAAAACTGACATAATTGGCCAACTCGTAACTCTATAGGCGATTGTGGAGATGCATTTTTTGCTTGAGGGACTTGCGCGGATTTGCGCGGATGGAAGCTAAAGACGAACAGTATAAAACTATTTACGCGTGCACATGGTCTAGTCGGAGGTCCTTGAAGAATCCGCTTATTTAGCACTCACGTCCCCCTCTCTCGAGATCCAGGCTCTGGATTTGCCTAATTGCGATGTCGGCCGGGTTCTGGACGCACTGTGGTGAGCTATATGCGCATGTCTTTCTCCGTGTTTAGCGGTATTAACCTATGTTCACCTCCGCCAGTCGTATGTCCTCTTCTTTCCAGAGTTTGGGGTTAGATTATCTACGAGGAGGATGAATATGGTAGGAAATTTTGGCGTGTTAAGGAGAGATACTCTATATATAAGCAACGGGACCAGCAAGGTGACAGTTATGACACAAGCTTATGTCAGCGGGTCTAGCCCCCAAGCACGTGCGGCGCTTGTGGGCAACTCGGATGCCTCATCTGCCAGAGTCGAGGTATACTGTACAGTAGATATCAATCGCCCTCTTTCCCTTGCTTTACAAATTTTGGCTCCTCTTCACTATCCATATGAAACGCAAAGTAAAGGAGTTTACAAAGAAGCTACTTCACCCTGGAGCATCTCGGCCCACGTCTCAAGCGCCGTCCATCCACTCCGTGAATGATCCACAAGCGCCCAGTCGCCCTTCGCCCGCCGCGGGACTCCCGGTATCTGCGTCACATTCGAACCCTTCCCTCGCACCTCCCGATCCTTCATCAGGGGTCAGACCTGTATCTCCCTTGCGTCCTGAGACTGCCACTTCAACGCTGCCTGATACGAGCGCTCCCCCGCCACCAATATCCCAAAGCCACGATCAAACTGTAGATCAAACTTTGGAACCGAATCACAACCCTGCATCTACTTCGACCGCACCTCTTGTCACCGAGCAGAGCAACAAGAAAGTAGCTTGGAGTGGACTTAAAAAGTTGGTAGACCTGCTGGAGAAGGGTGCGAGCGAGTTTGGACCCCTGAAGTCTGCAATAGGTGCAATATCGGGGTGTATGGAGATTTACGATGTGCGTATTGGTGTCGGCTAGATGCTACAGCATGGCATTAATTACTACGTGCTGTTCAGCGGGCGGCTGAAGGGAAAAAAGAATACGAGACACTTAGGGAAAAGCTGGACGCGATATTTGAGGACTTGTCTGGCTACTTAAAAGAGCCAAATCATCCAGAGATGACGCCCTGCCTCAATAATTTGTCTAAGTAGGTCGAGTGGTTGAAACGCAACGTACTACATTAATCCATGAATACAGGGGAATTGAAAAGGAAATAGAATTCGTGAAGGAAAAACAGCAAAGGAGTACGATAAGCCGGGTGGCGGGAGCGATGGAAGACTTAGACGAGATACTGGAAAGTTACCGGAGAATCCAAGGACTTCTCGATCGAGTTTCGGTAAGCGCCCGATTGAGAGAATGAGAGGCAAGGCATTAATTACATTCTAGTTCAATGCAAACGTCAACATCTGGAAGACCGTACAAGAGGAAGCAAAGGTACGGGGGTTTCCCTCCAACGAGGTGTACTAAACCGACCATCCATATGTTCAGGAGCGTCGCTTGGATCGTCTCTTACCCTCCCATGCTGCGCGGTATGACTCGGCCGAATCGACAGAGCTACGTAGGAATGGGTGCACACAGAACACGCGCGTGGACGTTCTGGAAGGGATAAGGGGCTGGGCGGAAGATCTTAAGAAAGAAAAGATCTATTGGCTCAACGGTATGGCTGGGACTGGCAAGACTACCATCGCATATAGCCTCTGCAACCAGCTCAATGGTAATTCGACGTTGGCGGCATGTTTCTTCTGCTCGCGACAACTTCCTTCTTGTAACAACGTCAACCTGATCCTGCCGACTATCGCATATCAGCTCGCTCGCTACTCGATTCCTTTCCGGGACTGTCTGTGCAAGGCAATCAAACTAGACCCAGACATTCATACTCGCATAATACCGACGCAGTTCCAGAAGCTGATCGTCGAGCCTCTCCAAGAGGTGAATCGCACGATCCCACTGGATTTGGTCGTCCTAATTGATGCTCTGGACGAATGTGGCAGCAAAGTCGGAGTCAAACAGCTCCTAGAGATTCTCCTTTCGAGTGCCTCGAATTTACCAATCAAACTCTTTGTGACTAGTCGCCCGGAGCCGGAGATTTTACGCAAGATGCGCGAAGACCGAGGAGGCCAGCACCCTGAAGAACTGCGTCTGCACGACCTAGATCGCTCCATCGTACGCAACGACATTAGGACGTATTTGAGGGACGAGTTCAAGAGTTTCCAGCTTACTGGTGACGAGCTGGAGACCATCGTCGAGCGGTCAGGCGCTTTGTTCATCTATGCAGCCACTATCGCGCGTTACATCGGAGACGACCCCGATCGTAGACTCGAGCGACTTGAATCCATCCTACCTACTTCTCCCCAGTCACGAGCACACATACCCGTGACGATAGATGAGTTATATGAGCACATCCTCAAAGCAGCGCTCGAGAGCAAGACTCTGCGGCCCCCCGAACGGGAGCGGATAAGAGAGGTGCTCCACACCGTCATATGCGCTCAAGAGCCGATGACTGCGGGAGTGATAGCTGGTCTATTGAAACTCGGAGTCCACTCAGTGAAAGCTGCGCTCGGATCGCTCAGCTCGGTGCTACACTTATCGGCCACGAGCGAGGTTGTTACGACGTTTCACGAGTCATTCCCCGACTATATCCTTGATAAAGATCGCTCGGTAGGGTTCTGCTGCGACGCTCGCGAGCACCACGGATTACTGGCGCAGAAGTGCTTCAATCTCATCGGCTCACACAACCCACAGTTCAATATATGCGCCCTCGAATCTTCGTACTTGTTCGACAAAGACGTGCCTGATCTAGACAAGAAAATCGAAGGAGCGATACCAAAAGAGTTGTTCTATGCGTGTCGATACTGGGGTCCTCATCTAACTTTCACGGAAGGGTCGCCCATTCTTAGAACGGCTTTGCTTGAATTTCTTTCGGGGCAGTTACTGCTTTGGATGGAGATCATGAACCTGAAGCAGTGTATGACTGCTGGCGTTGAGATCCTCCGTAAGGTACAGGAATGGTATCAGGTAGGCGCTCAACATGCAAACATCTGGCTATGCGACTGATAGAGCAACAGGCCACTGGTGACTCGGATGGCGCTCACGATCTCGTGCTAGACGCCTGGAGATTCTCTCTGGCGTTTGCAACGAACCCAATATCGCGCAGCACACCGCATATATACGTGACTGCAATGCTGTTTTGGCCGGAGCAGAGAGCAGTCTCAAAGTGCTACATGCCAAAGCTGCAGGAGCTGGCCGAAACCAATGAATCGGCTATCACGAGGCGCATTTCGGCACTACTCGCGATCGGCATCAACTCATGTCGGAACTTCGGATATTTGGAGATTCCAGATGACACTGTGTTGGCTAAATAGGAGTTTCTAATTAATCCAGAAAGATGGTCGCATAATATGTCTGGCTGTATCAGCACCTCAGGCGGACACATGGAAAGAAGGGAGGATCGGGCTAGTGTGGGAGGTCGTAAGTTATGTCCCAGAGATTGGTTAGTACGAACGGACGAGGATGTGTTCGGCATATACGGTGTGCGTCGTTAGCACATGATTACAGTAAACAAGGTGGACAGGGCCTAATTGATGATCGGGGGCAACCCATGACATCATAACGACAAACAAAGTACACCGTGCTCGAGCGCTCCTCCTGGGGTCACACTATTGGCGACACCAACCGCTGGCGTTGACACAGTCGAACTGAAATATTTTCTCTTCAACACAATCTTGCTCGGAGACCGGTGGTAGGGAGGGGGCGACACACATGGTAGGCCTGAACTTGGGGAGAACGCGGTTAATAGCACCCGCGGCGACGCCATTAACTAACCGTGGCGTACAAAAGGCACTCGAATATTACAGGTTGTATTCTAGGCTGTGCTCGGCGTCGCTGAACTCACTAGATGGGAGATGGCGGGAGTGTACGCGGGTGGGGTTCTGGGGCGATAATATTGTTACAGTACGTTTGTCAAATTTCTCTCATACAGTATGGCGCTAACATCTTAGCAAGGTTGCATTGGGAAGAAGCTTACATTAGCGTGTATCCCAATGGGAGCGCGTGCGCTCGCATGCCCGTATCATGTCTGACAGGATGAGCCTCCTCGTTGTACTGATAAGTTATCGCCATGTAGATGCGGCTGGGTTTAATTCGCACCTAAAGCATCTCCAGGAGATTCGTGACGCACCGATACAACGTCTTTGTTGAGTCGCGCGTTTCGGTTTCGCGCGAAGCGTAAAGTAAGTGCTTGACCTCGTGGGTCCACAGCCGTTTGAGCTACTTACTTATCGAGCCACCGTTGAGCATATCTAGACCCGCACAACAATGCCCCGCCACCGCTCACATTAACTGTCTCCTCTATATTCTCCGTCTTCTGACCAACACTCACGGCTACCGCCCCTACACTCTTGAAGGTGCTGTTTTCTAGTCAACCAATCGAGGAAACAGCCACCTCATGCGCGCACTTTGAGTTTTCCTCCTAGAACCGTACTTCCCGCCTTGTCCTCGCAAAAGTATTCACTCCAGTCCCGCCGAAGTGCATGCTCACCGGCATTCCTCACTGCATCTTCAATCCCCTCGACCTCCGATGGGGAGTCTTAGGACCAACAGCACACCTTTAGGCTCGCCTTGCGCCCGTTGGCTTGTGTCGTGCAAAGTATCTAAGCCCAGCTACACCAAGGCAACGTTCGGTGCGGCCGAGCTGATATCTTTGGCGTCGTTTATGCTTACACGCCTGTACGACGAGCACCGGGCTTCCTGTTGGTACTGATTAGGTTACCGGTGCACCTGGTCCTACGGGAAGCTTAGGCCTGGTTGACACGGGATACCAGAGCAAGGTGTGGTGCCCGGCGAGACCCTGAAAGCAATGCGCAACCCGCCTGCGAAGAACGATACGACTGCCTGGCTCTGTCGACAAGTAGGTGGTTCGGTATTCACGTTCTAGGAGGTTGCTGAATGCTATATTATGTAGTGGATGCCGTTACTCCCACTTAGGATGGGGTCGGCTCCGTTAATAACCAGTGTTCCTGATGTGCGTATTTCGTACCTACAGTTTGACTCAAATGAGAGGTCGGAGTAGACGCGCGTGTGGGTCTCCCAATTTCCTAAAACTTGGTTTGAACTCATTATTAGACCCTGTAGTGCTCGCTTATACCTCACCCACCGCTCCGTATTTTTTCTGCAAACTGAACGGGTCTGAATCGGTAATTTGGTGTCTTTCAATTTCTAGTTTAACTTGATAAGATTCTACTGGTAGCTTGCTTCCGAAGCGGCCTCCAGCAGGCGATTGTGGTGGTCTTGGTACTTGTCGTCGCAAACAAAATGCGCTTGGCAGGGTACTGAAGCCATCGAGGTGGTTATTGTAGCCGCGATAATAGCTCTCAACTTTGCACTTACAATCGCAGATGGATTTCTCCCTATATCTGAATCTGTGCATCAACTAGTTGTGAGTCAGATGGAACCCCATTTGATCTCCAAAGCCGTTGAACCTTACCTAATTTAGCCCGAAGCCCTTCGTACGTCTTCTACGTTGTGAGATCTCGGTCAACAGGACTAAAGGACTAAGTATATCCACAGACTTCAAGTCCTTCTTGTGACAATCAACTTCTACGAAGGTTAGATGTAAGATACGGGTTGAAGTACGGATGCTAAATAGGGAGATTGAGAAAGATGATGTGCCTGGTGTCAGCGTGTGGGACGGAGAAGAGCCGAGGTGAGCCCTTCCTATGCACCGCCTGACTCTATAAACTCACATCTTCGGCCAATCGGTAGATTTATGAACAGTTCTGAAGACGCATCATTTGCCCGATGGGCTTGTGCGGACGGATTACCGGTTGTATGCTAGCGAATAAAGGCGCGAGGCTCCTTACATGAACATATGGACTAGTCGGAAGTACTGGAAAAACCTACTCGTTCGGCAGATTTTTCCCCTATCTCGAACTCCGTGCTCCGGGTTTGCCTAATTGAGGTGTCACCCGGGTTCTGAACGCGGTTCGTAGGCTATATGCTCATGCGTTGCTCCGCGTCTCGCAGCGTCGACATATTTCTTGCCCCGCCGGCCGTACGCTCTCTCCCCTTGGATTTTTAGAGCCGGATTTCTACGCGGGTGACGGGCTTGAAAAGAAATGGCAAAGCGTTGGGGGGAGGTATATATAGGCCATGATGTGACTTGGTGGTTCAGTATCCTTGGTGATGACTTTGAAGTTAACTCTTGCTTTCTCTGCCTTGTTGAAGGTTGTAAGTGGGGCAGTAGTACTTTCTGCCCCTGCTCAGACTTTCAACGGGATTGGAGGTTCAGGGGCGTGGTGGCCTCACGACTTGTACCAATTTCCAGAGTCTGTGCGACAAAACCTCTCGAACTTGCTCTTCTCCCAGGATGGGTTGGGAATATCTTCATACCGATACAATCTCGGCGGTGGAGGTCAGTCTCTTATTCTTACCCCCTTAGTAAAGGCTGCTCTGACACAAGCTACGGTATCTAGGGCTGGGAGTCAGCAATCCGGTGCGCGCTCCGGAGACATTCTACGTCAGTCCTGGGGTGTATAATTGGACCGCAGACGCGCAAGGACTGTATTTTCTGAAAGCAGCGGCAAGCCGCGGGGTCCCGTTAGTGTTTCGTCTTATCGCTCTAGATGGACTAATCACACCACACTCATTTATTTAGGCAACTCACCGTGTTTGTGAACAGTGGCCCATACACATTTACTACCAACGGCAAATCCTGCGGCGGAGTCTTCAAGACTGGTACCGAAGCTGCATATGGGCAGTATGTCGCCGACTCGCTAGACCACATTGTCAACTCCCTTGGCATCCCAGTCTCCTACTTCAGTCCCTTCAACGAGCCAGACAGCAGCTTTGGCCCTGTACCTTGCGCCCAAGAAGGGATGCAGACCAATCCAAACCAACGTGCAGCAGTTATTACGGGGGTCTATAATAAGCTCGTTTCGAAGGGGCTACAGAGTAAGGTTGGTATCATGGCGGATGAGAGCTCGACTCTTGGTAAGGCACAGAGCGAATATGCGACGTGGTTGCCCCAGGTTTTGGATAAGGTTGCAGTGTTGTGCCATCATACGTGAGTGCATATTTCTATGTACTAGGATAATATCTGACAACAATGATGTGTTTCGCAGGTACGATTTCCCTACGGACTCCGACTATCTGGCCTATGTAAATTACGCCAAGAGTGTTGCTCCCACTAAGCAGACATGGATGTCAGTGCGTTGAATGATTTCACTCTATCCAGTGGAGCCACTTTCATTGATTTCAACTCGCTCCCTAGGAAGTCTGCTGCAGCGTTGGCCCAGCGGACGCATCTAGCAAAGGATATGGCCAAGGCTACGATCCAACGTGAGTTATACTATGTCTGGTCACTTGATTCCAGTTACCAAATCCGCCGGTTTATAGGATTCGAGGTGGACTACACTTTGCTAGCATGATGATGCAGAGCTTCATTGTTGCTGGGGAATCGCACTACGACTTCTGGACGCTTCTCTCTAATGGTACGCGCATGCACCCACTGGTATTGAAATCATGACAAATTGGGGGACTCAAATGATATAGGTATTGGTTGTTCGCCACTTGGGAACCCGACTTGTGTCAACTCCATTAATACTGCGGGCTGGCAGGTAGATCGAACTCTCCCAAATTGTGCTTGCCCCTTAATAACGCCATCCCTTCAGGACGGTGTGATCTATTATGATCCCCAATACGCTACAAACAAGAACTATCAGCTATACCTGACGAAGCAATATTGGACGCTGAAGCATTTCGGCAACTTTGTCAAACGTAAGTAAACCCAAGATAACTTTGCCAGTCATTGTTCTAACAAACTCGCCTTTGTGTACTTTAGCCGGATACGTTAGACACGTTGTAAATGACACAACTACCCGAATACTAGCCGTCGAATCGCCAACCACCGTCACCCTCATCGCGATCAACGCATACACCAGCACACTCACCATCCCAGTCTCCTTCCAAAACACTGCGCTCAATCTGAAAGCCTCTAAAGTCTATAGAACAAGTGCGTCTGAGGACTTCGCGTCTGTGGGTTTGCCTACGCTTTCGAATGGAGCGTGGTCATTGGTGTTAGCTCCTACTTCACTGACAACTTGGTTGTTTACTAAATGATAGGCAAACGTGAAGTTATGAGACCCGATTTTAGGGTTTTTGTAAATGAATTATTCAACTGTGAAACATAATACTGCAAGAAGTGCGCAATTTTGCCGGATTTACATGGAGTGTGTGCAGAACGCGTTTTAGCAATCCCAAAAAGGCTGTGCTTCGTTTCCCTTTATGATTCCCCCCGATCAAAAGTTAGACCCTATCTCCCTTGTTCCCTTCAGCACAGATAGCAACGTGCTCCACAACCTCCGACTTCCTTCACTATCCATTTGATGCGCAAAGTAAAATATTATGCACAGAAAATACTTCGTCCTGGATCTACATCCCAAGCGCCTTCACGAGCGATCAGCAACCCGGTGTCTGCGCCCCACTCGAACCTTACCATTGCACCCCTTGATTCTTCATCAGGAGTTAGGCCTACTGCTTCAGCGCCAACCGATACGACTGCACCCTTGTCAACAATACCTCAGAGCCACAATTCAAATGCACAACAACTTGTGGCACCGAATCACAACCCTGTATCTACCTCTGCCACATGTCCTACCACCGAGTATAACAATAGGCAAACAGCTTGGCGTGGGCTTAAAACACTGATGACGCTGCTGGAGGCTAGCGCACACAAGTTTGAGCCCTTGAGGTCCGCAATAGGTGAAATTTTGGGTTGTGTTGAGATCTACGATGTGGGTACTCCGGTTGATTCAATGCAAAGACTTGGCAGTTAATCCGTAGTTTTGCTCAGCGGGCTGCCAAAGGGAAAAAAGAATACGAAACACTTCGGGAAAGACTGGACTCGATTTTTGATGACTTGTCTGGCTACTTAAAAGCGCCTACTCCACCGGATATGACCCCTTGCCTTAGAAATCTATCCGGGTGGGTTGCACAGTTGAAGCGTATCCTACAATACTAACACACGGACGAAGGTGCATTGAAAGGGAAATAGGGTTCGTGAAGGGAAAGCAGCAAAGGAACGGGATCAAACAGGCGGCAGAAGCGATGGAAGAGCCAGACGAGATACTGGGATGCTACCAGAGGATCCATGGGCTTCTCGAACGAGTTTCAGTAAGTATCTTAATGAGGGAATGAGCAAGGGGGTGCTAAGTATACTGTAGCTCAATGCAAACATCAACATCTGGAAGACTGTACACGACGAAGCACTGGTGCGGATACTGGTCCAACTGAGGCGTCCTGGATTAATAATCTTCACATCCAGGAGCGTTGTTTAGACCGCCTCTCACCCTCTCACGCTGCGCGGTATGACTCGGCTGAATCGACGCAGCTGCGTAGGAATGGGTGCACGCGGAACACGCGCGTAGACCTCTTGAAAGACATGTGGAACTGGGCGGGGGACGTTAATAACGAAAAGGTCTACTGGCCCAACGGCATGGCTGGGACTGGCAAAACCACGATCGCATACAGCCTCTGCGACCTGCTTGATAGCAGCTTGACATTAGCCGCATGTTTCTTCTGCTCGCGACAACTTCCTACCTGCAAAAACGTCAACCTAATCCTGCCGACTATTGCATATCAACTCGCTCGCTACTCGATTCCTTTTCAAGACTCTTTATGCAAGACAATCAAGCAAGACAACGACATTCACACTCGGGAAATCCCGAAGCAATTCCGGAAGTTAATCGTCGAGCCCCTTCAAGAGGCGAATCGCACGATTCCACTGAATCTAGTTGTCATAGTTGATGCTCTAGACGAATGCGACAGCAAGATCGGGGTCCAGCAGCTCCTCGAGATTCTTCTTTTGAGTGCCTCGGAGCTGCCGATCAAGCTATTCGTGACTAGTCGCCCTGAACCGGTGATTTTGGACAGGATGCGTGCACAACGAAGCGGTCACCACCCTGTAGAGCTGCGTCTCCATGACCTGGACCGCTCTGTCGTCCAGGAAGACATCAGGACGTATTTGAGGGTCAGTTTCAGAAGCTCCCAGTTAACCAGTGACCAGTTGGGGACTATCGTCGAGCGGTCAGGCGCATTGTTTATCTATGCGGCGACCATCGTGCGTTATATCGAAGGAGGCGACCCCCGGCGGAGAGCCACGCGGCTTAAACTAGTGCTGCCTGCTTCGGTTCCTCTACGGACACATACCCCTATTATTATGGATAAACTGTACGAACAGATACTTCAAACGGCGCTCGAGGACGAGAACCTGGAAGATTTTGAACGAGAGGAATTGAGAGAGGTGCTTCGTACTGTCATATGTGCCCAAGAGCCGATGACTGTGGGTGTGATAGCTGGTCTATTAGGGCTCAGCCTCGACTCGGTGAGGGCAGCGCTCGGACCTCTTAGCTCAGTGCTACACTTGTCGGGGCCAAGCGAAGTTGTTACGACGTTTCACGAATCCTTCCCCGATTATATTCTTAACGAAGCTCACCCCAAAGTGTTCTACTGTGATGCTCGCAAGCATCACGGCTTACTGGCTCAGAGGTCCTTCGATCTCATCAGGTCACACAAACCACAGTTCAACATTTGTGCTCTCGAGTCGTCGTACTTGTTCGACAAGGACGTACCTAACCTCGACGGGAGAATCGAAGCGGCGATGCCGGAAGATATGTTCTATGCGTGTCGATACTGGGGTCCTCACCTGGTATTGACAGAAGGCTCGTCCATTCTTGCGAACTCTTTGCTCGAGTTTCTCTCAAGTGAATTGCTGCTCTGGATGGAGGTTATGAACCTGAAGCAATGCATGGCTGCTGGTGTCGAGACCCTACATCAGGTACAGGGATGGTGTCAGGTAGCTACTCAGCATATGAACACCTGGATACGCATCTAACAAACTAAAAGTTCATTAGTGGTCCGAATGGCATTCATGAGCTCGTTCTAGATGCTTGGAGATTCTCTCTGGCGTTTGCAACGAGTCCGGTATCGCGCTGCACACTCCATATATACGTGACCACATTGCCGTCCTGGCCAGACCAAAGGGCAGTCTCGAAGTGCTACATGTCAAAGCTCCAGGACTTGGCCAAAACCTCCGAGCCGGCTGTTCACTTTCAGAAGGAGCGGGTGGCGTTCCACGAGCTAGTTTTCCCGCCGGCTCGCGTGCGAGTGCGGCTCCAGGAGTTATTAAATTTCAAGAAGTCAGAATACTGGTGTATGCTCCAGCGAAACACCGCGTACTGGGATTCAGTTCTTACTCGCGTACAGGTTGCTCTGGATGCGGCTGCGCATATGCCCCAAGCGCACCACAAACAGGCTCAGACAGTCGCGGTACTTGCGCGGGATATGCACGAGCGCACTCTCTTACGTCGCGTTGAGGTTGAACAGCTTATTCACCAAGCATATACAAACTCCCCAGTCACAGACACGCTTCACCTCGGTTGCGTACTACCTACTTGGCAAGGAATAGTCACCCAGTTAGATGAAGAATTTGGCCGACTCGAGAAGTTATATCTTCCAAGTAGTCAGTATGCTGGCACTGAGAAAGACTTTCGCCATTTGGTTGCCCAAAACAAGGTTGCAAAATACGTGTCCGGGGTTGAGATCAAGGGGGATATATTTCATACGATGGACCGCAAGGTTATCTCCCACTTCGTTGACTCCGAGCGGCGCCCAGCGGTGCCGAGGAGGGAAATCGACCAACCCGCTCCCTCCGCATCTGAGTACGATCCCAACGTAGAAAGTAGTACCAGGCCTCCGACCTCTGAGACAGACCCGCGCCCGCCACCAACGGGCTTGCCCTCTCCAGCTGAATCTACGGGGTACCAGCAACATAAATCCCCCAGTTTGACCGAGGAACAAGAAAGGACAAACCGTCACTATGCAATCATTCGGGGCCAGCGAGCTCGTCCCGTTGCGAACCCGAAGGCTAAGGTGGAGATCTTCAATACCTTTGAGGATACATTTCGAGATGACGATGAGGAGAGTGGCGACTCCTCAAGCGAAGCCGAGGGCGAAGGCGAGAACGAAACGGAAAAAATGAAGCTGCACCCTGACACGATCGACCCCATATTTCCAGTGCTGGACCTTGACGTACATCCTGACTCAACCGACCCACCTCAACCGACCCGTTCAAAGGGAAAGATACGGCCAGCCACTTCGCATGATACTCAAATACATGGGAGTCGCCAGGGTATTGAAGACCCTCCACGTCTCGGACGAAGCCTAAACACCAATCCTCCAGAATCATCGTTGCTTCCTTCTCCCTGTATTCAACCCATGCATGAACACAAGTTTGGACACGAAAATCACAGCAATAACGAAATGAGCGCGAGCGTTGACCAGCGGTCCTTTTTGCGTTGGGTTCCTTCAACCGCGATTCCATGCATACAGAGTTGGGACTCCACCATTATAAATCTCGCCTACCCAGTGTACGTTACGTCCGTCGCTACGTCGCATTGACTAATAGCAATACACAGAGCGCCAACCGATCATATTTTCGCCGAGTCCTCTATTACCGTGCGGGAAGACGAGCCCACGTCGATCATAGCCTTTACTCTTAGGTGTGTGTGTTTCGAAAAGAGATACCCTCGCGGTTGCTAATCGGAATTTAGTTCGAATGACTATCGGGTGAATATGGCCAAGGCATTTAGCTCGAAACGGAACAAGCCATCGGAAAACCCAGAAGCATCTAAGTTAGGCGACATCCCAATCAGTGATTCCCCTTCAACATGGAGCACCATTAGCCGCGACGACTTGCCCGACCCGGTTGACGTGCTTAAGCACCCTGAGACCGTATCCCATCAAATTTACAGTGAGCTGAGCCTTGTAAACACGCTCATATTTAGTTAACATCCTTGCAGGCTATCAAAGTGGTGACGTTACAGTGACCTGCAAAGTAATTTATGCAGAACAGTTTCAGGCTTTGCGCTGGAGCTGCGACTGCGATCAAATCATGGTTGAGTCGTTGGCCCGCTGTCTGAAATGGAATGCATCAGGGCGGAAATCGGGACCTGCTTTCTTGAAAACCCGAGGTAATCCAATAAGGATTGAAACGACAGACAGCGGTAGCTGATTAGATATTTAGATGAACGATTCATTGCCAAGGAACTTTCTCGGCAAGAGGCGGACGCTATAGGTCGATTTGCGCCGCTATATTTTGAGTATATGTCTAGTGCACTAAGTGCAGGGGTACGCATATCAGCTTCGATTTCAAATCAAGCTTTATTCTGACACACCATAATAGCGACCGAGCCTCTTGGCTAAATTATTCGGATTTTACCAAATTAGCCTCAAGAACCCGATAGCCGGAAAGTCGGTGAAGATGAACTTACTAATTATGGAAAATCTATGGTACGATCGCAAGTTTGCCCAAGTAAGAATACAATTTCACTCCTAGCAGCATTATATGACGAGACAGTTCACTCTAGATATACAATCTCAAAGGGTTGGTGCATAACAGGATGGCACACAGGACTGGTCGAGAAAATGAAGTTTTACTCGATGAAAATCTTGCCCAAGGTGGGTCACGAGAATGGCCCTCAAAAGCAATTGAAGCCAACACAGGTTGCACCAAGCGTTGCTCCGTGAACCATTCTACTTGAGAGAGCACGCTAAGCGTATTCTCCGAGGAACTATCTGGAACGATACACAGTTCTTATCAGGCCTGAATATAATGGATTATTCAATGGTCGTCGGCGTGGATAGTACAAAGAATGAGTTGGTAATTGGTATAGTTGGTATGTATGGCTTCGACTGAGTCAAATGAAGTCATTGAATTTTACTAGATTTTATTCGAACATACACCTGGGACAAAAGGATCGAGAGCTTGGTGAAAGAATCGGTTCTCGGACAGTCAAGTAAAGGTGAAAGCCTGGCAATTGTTACGCCCAAACTATACATGGATCGGTTCCGTAGCACTATGGAACAATATTTCCCCTTGGTACGATTGCTATACCTCAGCAATTACCTCTCGTTAACTAAATTAAATACAGCTGCCCGATCGTTGGATGAATGATCACGATTCGCCTGATACCCCGGAGGGAGGTAACTTGTTTTAGCGCATGTGACCCGACTTACGGCACAGCTAATTCTACCCAATTTCTTTGATTTCAACATATGTCTCTCGTCTTCTCATCTTCTCCCACGCTTTCTTATGCTTCGCAGCTGTGGAGTTGTACCGACACGCACTAGTACAACAGAACCTATCGTGGTCCCACAAGAACTATCGATGAATACGCTAACCTGCGCGTCATCAATCGTATCCCAATGAGCTAGGCGCCAATTGGCCTATGCTGGAGCGTAACGGTATTACTATAAGCCGCCCTATTTTGTGGTATATCCCGATATGAGGTGTGATTTGTGGAATAGCATATACGCGGAGTTTATGGCATTTGAAGGGCTCTATCCGGTGCATCCTTCACTAAGCAAACACGAAACCGCACCCCCAGCATAATATTTGTAGAAAGCGTTCACCGAGACCCCATCAAAGAGCACGCTTCCCACCTCACATCGCCGCGTCCTCGATCACCTCGGCCTCGGCCTGGACACCTGAATCTAATCAACTTGCGGCGAGTCAGATGGAACCTTGCCGGGCCTGTGTGGCTGTTGACCCCAATCTTGTACTCATTCGATTAGTACAAAGCCGCTTGCTGCTGCGAGATCACAAACAGCAGAAGCAAAGGCCGGGTATCCCCACAGCCTGCATGGTTTTCTTATAACAATCAAATTCTATCCAAGTCAGCTAGGAGACGCAGGCTGCGTAGGTTGATGAAAAGGATTGGGAAAATCGGTGAATGCAGGGGGACGGAAAGAGCCCGGGTGAGTCCTTCCTACGTGCCACTAGGTTCTATAAACCGACATCGTCCTCGGCTAACCCATAGCTCTGCGGACGATACTAGAGATGCATCTTTCGCCCGATGGGTTTGTGCGGGCGGGTTAGCACTTGTAAAATATAGCACGGTAACACGAGACTCCTTGTGTGTGCACATGGTCTAGTCGGAAGTACTGGAAGAATCTACTCGTTCGTCACATGTGTTCCCCCTATCTCGAACTCCGGGCTCTCGGGTTGCCTAATTGGGGCGACGCCCGGGTTCCGGACGTAGTTTGGTAAGCTATATGCGCATGTCATGCTTCGCGTCTCATAGCATCGCGGTATGTTTTCCTCCGCCGGACGTACACCGTCTTCCCCTTGGGCTTTTAGAGCCGGATGTCTATGCGGGGGACGAATAAGAGAAGAAATTTCGAGGGCTTAGGGGGAGGTATATATAGGCTGCTATGTGACTTGGTGGTCCGGTACCCTTGGCGATGACTTTGAGGTCGGCTATTATTCTATCTGCAGTATTGAAGGTCGTGAGCGGGGCTGTAGTGCTTTCGGCCCCGGCTCAAACGTTCAACGGGGTTGGAGGATCAGGGGCGTGGTGGCCTCATGACTTGTACCAGTTTCCAGAGTCTACACGACAAAATCTCTCGAATCTACTATTCTCTCAGGATGGGTTGGGAATATCTTCATACCGATACAATCTCGGTGGAGGAGGTCAGTCCCTAGCATCCGCAAATTTGGCAAAGACCGACCTGACGCCGTCTACGATACCAAGGTTTGGGTGTCAGCAATCCAGTGCGCGCTCCAGAGACATTCTATGTCAGCCCAGGAGTATATAATTGGACTGCAGACGCGCAAGGACTGTACTTTTTGAAAGCGGCAGCAAGCCGTGGGGTCCCGTTAGTGTTTTCGTTCGATTGCTCCCCAAGCGCACTGAATCATACTATCCTCGTTTGTTTAGGCAACTCACTGTATTCGTAAATAGTGGACCGTACACATTCACGACCAATGCTCAATCCTGCGGCGGAGTCTTCAAGACCGGTACCGAAGCTGCATATGGGCAATATGTCGCTGACTCTCTAGACCACATTATCAACTCTCTTGGCATCCCAGTCTCCTACTTCAGTCCCTTCAACGAGCCAGACAGCAGCTTTGGCCCCGTTCCTTGTGGCCAGGAAGGGATGCAGACTAATGCCAATCAACGTGCAGCAGTTATTACAGGAGTGTATGATAAACTCGTTTCGAAGGGGCTACAGAGTAAGGTTGGCATTATGGCGGATGAGAGCTCGAACCTTGGCCTGGCGCAAAACGAGTATGCGACATGGTTGCCTCAAGTTTTGGACAAGGTTGCGGTGCTGTGCCATCATACGTGAGTGCACCTTCTCGTATGCTAGGATGATGAAACGATAATATTGATGCGTTTTCTAGGTATGATTTCCCCACGGACGCCAACTACCTCACTTACGTGAATTATGCCAAGAGTATTGCTCCTACTAAGCAGACGTGGATGTCTGTGCGTCGAATTTCTTTTACCTCATCTGGTGAAGCTATTCTCATCGATTTCAACTCAAATCTTAGGAAGTCTGCTGTAGCGTTGGCGCAGCGGATGCGTCTGACAGAGGATGGAGCGGAGGCTACGACCCAACGTGAGTTATCCTATATCTTAAAATTTGACTTAAATCAACGACACCATCGGCATACAGTATTCGGGGCGGCCTGCACTTTGCCAGCATGATGATGCAGAGCTTCATTGTCGTTGGAGAAGCGCACTACGACTTCTGGACCCTTGTCTCCAATGGTAAGCGCATACACAAACCGGTGTTGGATTTTTAACGAATTGTGAAACTTGATTTACATAGGCATTGGATGCTCGCCACTTGGGAACTCGACTTGCGTAAACTCCATCAATACTGCGGGCTGGCAGGTAACTTGGCGTTTCCTAAAATCGCGTCTACTATTCAATAACACGATTGTTTCAGGACGGAGTAATCTACTATGATTCCCAATACGCCACGAACAAGAACTATCAGCTCTACTTGACAAAGCACTATTGGACGCTGAAGCATTTCGGCAATTTCGTCAAACGTAAGTTGGTTTGATGCAACCTTGTCGATCATTTTTCTAACACATTCGTTTTTGTACTTCTAGCCGGATACGTTAGACATGTCGTAAATGACACAACTACTCGTATACTAGCCGTCGAATCGCCTACTACCGTCGCCCTGATTGCAATCAACGCATACACCACCACGCTCACCATCCCAGTCTCTTTCCAGAATACTACGCTTAATCTGAAAGCCTCTAACGTATATAGGACGAGCGCTTCGGAAGACTTTGCGTCTGTGGGTTTGCCGACGCTTTCAAACGGAGCGTGGTCGTTGGTGCTGGCCCCTACGTCCCTGACAACTTGGTTGTTTACTAAAGGATAGGAGAATGTGAAGTAGTGATGCGGGCCGTTTTATGAATGAAATATTTGGCCATTAAGTTTGATCCTGCAACTAATATATAAGTTTGCCAGATTTGCGTGGGGTATATGCAGAACTCAATACGTCGGGTTCAAGGACACTAGTATTCAAGTTTCATGGCATCCCCCGGAGGATATGACTTAAGACGGGCCCTTTCCAAACCAGCGACTAAAAACATTGCTGTTTCGACTCTGGGGCTGCCTGCTGGTGTTTACTTCAGTACTGGCTTTGATGGGCACCGTACTGCTTTCGTTTGCTGATGGATTTACCTGCAAAACATTAACGAATTAGCGTATGCTTGACATAAGGGCTAATGTCCTACCTTCACCGGCTCCACCTCCTTTTTATTAGGTTGAAGAAGACCAAGTGCCCGCAAACAACGGCTTTCCAGTAGCGGCAGCTTTTCCTCAACTGCAATATCGAGCCCCTGGGAGATAACGCTCGTATTCCTTTCAAGCTCTCCCAGACGCAGAAGACACCACCCTTCCGACTCTCGCAGTCCGGCGGCACGGCTATTCTCTAATGCAGATTCTAGCAGCAGCTGTGCCTCTTCGACCATCCCCTCGTCAGCGGCGACTCGAGCTAGCCACCGCTCGCACATTAACTGCCTCGATCCCTCCCTACACTTCCCAAACAACAAATGCGCCTGATAGATGTGCGCACGAGCAGCAGGGTACTGCTTCAAAATGCGACAGACCTCACCGAGGCGTTGGAGGCAAAATGCTTCGTTGCGTAAGTCCTCGATGACTCCGAATATGGCAGCCGCCGTGGCATAGTGTTTGTGAGATTGGTGCCAATCTTGCTGGTTCCAAGATTTATCTGCAGAATCCAGCGCGCGGGTGGCATTTTCAACGGTGAGTTGGTTTAAAGGGGGAGGGCGGAATACTCGGTCCGTAGGACGACTAGCACGCGGATGTTCGAGGGTGAGCTCGTAGCTTGGCGGTAGAAGGTCTTCGTCGCGAAAAGACAGATCTGAGTGGCTAGTGGAGGGAGCGATGGAATGTACCCCTAAGTTATTTGAGTTATCCCCCGGATGTGACTCCATCACGAGGTCAATGTTTAGGACGGGTATAGTGAATTAGCCGAGTTTATATCCGAGTCGATGGCAGGCGGGTGGGCTTGTGAAGAGGTTCAAGTGTGAAAAGGCGAGGTATATAAGTCTCAGCTGGTAAGCTTTTTGTGTTAACGTTGGGAATGGGTGCTGTTATAACCCAAGGAGAGCACCGCTCGCGCGTTTATGCAATGACAGGAAAGCTGTACTTTGTTTGCCCTTGTGATGCCATGGACCGCCCAATCAACAATCAATTAGACCCTGTCCCCCTTGTTCAATTGCCGCTCCTCTCATCCGGCCACATTACCTGTACCCCTATACTAACGACCCTCACCACATATGCCGAACACATCCTTGTTCATATAAACTGACTGATATAGGACAAAATGCGATTATCCCATTCCGGCTACATTTTTGCTACATTTTGGACGCTTGCTTTGGCCACCAACACGATCAGTGTGGAACGACTACCCATGGCTATACGGACCCCTAACAAGCAATTCAATGGAAGTATGTCGCGCATACGTAGAGCTGTTCTTATAATTGCCCTAATAAAACTTCTGCAGACGTCTTGCGTGGGCGGTACTCCCAGGTTCAACTCCCACCCCTTCATCTAGAGGACCTTCACGTGAACGCCGGAAATCCTCTGAGAAAGAATCTAGCACCTGAGCTCTTGCCATGGACACACTCGAGATTGTTCCCGAAGAACTCTACAGTTCAGCCGAGGATCATGGCGTCATTCTACCCCTTCTCAGCGATGGACTGGTTAACGTTCAATTGGACAAATATGGAACTTAGTGGCCGCGCGCCATTCTCCGACGAGTCAAGCGATGTCTCGGTTACTCTAGTACCGATCTTTCTGAACAAGAGCCAGGAGGTTACGAGTGGAAATATTATTGTTTCCCCACCGCCTTTCGACGACACACCAATTACCTTCAGCTCAGCGACGTTTACTATTCACATAATCAGCGAGCACTCCGGGAACACGGATCTGAGAGGCTGGACTCCCTATCTCACTCTAGTCCTCGCTATAATTGCTGCAATAAGTGTTGTGTTCATGCTGACAACTTGTTTCTGGGAATACTTGTGTTGCTGCTATCCAACTTGTCGCCGTTTTGGTAGACGAGAGAGAGGACATCGCTTGGGATGTGACCCCGAGTCACAGCAGAAGAACGGGGTAGATGAGAAACTGGGTTGGGACGCGAGCTCGATATGGACGTTTCTCCCCGGCGTGGACAGTATTGGAGATGTTTTGCAGGTTACTCCATATCACGCCATCGAGAGGATGTCCCCGTCTCTTCAGCACACGAATAACCACCAGGTTGAGTTGAAGCCGCTCGACGAAGACGAAGGGTCTACACTAGTTCGACTGGTCATCGCGGAAACCATCGATGGAGTTCAGTACGCGAACATATCGACCGGGTCCCCCTTTGCCGTAGAAATTAAACTAGACGCTACCGCACCGGACGCGACAACCCCTCATGATGAGAAGCACGTCTACCAAGTTCATATGACCCCATATGCGCCCGAATGGATCCACTTTTGCTCCGAACGTATGGTGCTTTGGGGGGCGGCACCCGACATTCTTTCACCGCCTAGTATATCGAATTTTGAAGCCTTCGTAATGCCCAATTCGCCTGGCTTGGCTGTAGCCAAGGTCAGCTTTCACGTTTTGGATTCGCCGATTCATCGACCGTTTAGTGAAATCTTCTCTGGGGTGGAGAACGGAATCTGGTACGAATGTATCAACGGGGTTGATACTCTCAATATCCTTTCCGGGGTTTCATTCGATATCAAGTATCGTCCAGCTATCCTTAACGGGAGAATAGTCAACCCAAAACGCTTCGACTTCTACTGCCCGCAGAAACTTCCTGGATGGCTCACTCTCAATCCACGAACATTGGGGCTTGCGGGCAATACTGCCGGTTACATACGGCGAGACCTAAGGGATATATTGGTATACGACCGGCGCGCCGAGAAGGAAGTCGCCAAGCTACGGGTGGTACTTGTAATCCATGGGGAACGGGTGTGACGGTCCGCTCGTGTATGTTGCGTTCTTATGACTATGTGGGCTGTCATTCATTGTACCCGAGTGTTTCTATGCCACGTCATTTCATTTTGGACTTGGCTGTTACCGAACGAACGCCCGCGGCGATTGAGGAAGTGTTGCTGGTGAACGTCTGAAATTTATTGGACTTCAGGGAACGTCTCGGCCATTCCACTTTGCGCGGTATGGTAGCTATGAGGAAGATAGATACATTACTGTATTATTGAGATTCTTTTGCCACAACGCCGATTACAAACCTTACTATCGTCCAATTTGCGCGCCAAAAACATGTTCCACCTATATAACACCCCCCTCAATTAACAATTAATTTGAAGATGCAAGTTCGTACCAGCCTTGGTAATATTGCCGATCCATCCCCCGGAATCTCTTGGCATTCTATCAACTCTAACCCTATCATTCCTCCTTCGCAACGTGGCGACAGTCACGTCTGTCTTGGCTTGGTATGATGCAGGGCGGCAACCACATATGGGCGTCGCTCGCGTGGCCAATGACAGGTGTGCGGAGATCAAAGTGTCTTGGCTTGGCGTAGCCTGTCCTCCCACTGTCGGCCCGCTGTGGAAACCATATACCGACAAATACCAGTAACAGGTCTGGCCCGCCACGCTTGTTTATATGTTTCATCGTGTGGGCTCGGAACATATAAAATGTGGGCTGGGAGGCCTGTCAAGTCTCCTCAAACTGTTTAGTCTCTCTCTCTCTTCTCTCTTCTCAGCTTTCTACCACACACCTACTCTCGTTCGACACAACACACTCTCTTACCTATTATCAACATGGTTGCCTTCACTTTTGCTGCTCTCACCGCCGTGGTCGCGCTCTTTGCCCAGACTGCCGTCGCTGTCCCTTCCCCCAGCGTTGACGCTGATGGTGT
>JANWGL010000230.1:0-12997 GCA_025200755.1 Ceratobasidium sp. C01
GCGACGTCGTAGACTCAGTCTTCAAACTACGCCTATGTGCAGCCCAACTCGTGCAGGTGTGTTCACACTGGTGACAGGTTGTGCTGGACACTACGTCTTTGTGGTCTTGCATTATAATAACGTACCAGGATGGCGAGAACTACGAAGACACCTTTAACATTGCTCGGATGTGGTTGGGACGGGGACAGGGGTTTTCGATAGGTCTGTTCGCCACTCATGGGCTGGATCGCGTTCTAGATGACACTGTATTGCGGTCTGCACCTTCTCTCGTCAAGCTGTATGTGAAGTAACTTTGCTCCTTGACTGTTAGACTTTATGGAGACGAAGATAACAAGCCCTTGCTGGAATCCTCCCTTAAAAATGAAACTGCTGGGTCGCTTTCGCAGCTCGAGATAGGATGCCCTTTCCTTTTCTATCGGGCCTGGTTGGAGATACGCAAACTACTTGACAAATACCTAAGATTTGCTCGCATACTCCATCTAGAATCGGCAATGCTTGAATAGCAATGTGTTATATTCGGGCAGCTCGACGAACTAGCACTTAACGATTTGCGTTTCTCCGTTTGCCCAAACTTGGCGTAGTTTTCGGGTGCATTTTCAGCCAGTCTTAATCTGTGGGAGCTCAGTGCGGTCATACTTGGTGGAATTAATGTAGCTACAAAGGGAGATCTCGCGCATCAGTTGACTGCTCCTAAGGCGAACGGTATTAGAAGTGATGTTCCTAGTCGAAATGGGGCGGTATATGCCAACGTGAGTGGGTCGTGTCCTGAGCCTTGTCAGGTAAGTCATTTATTGATAACCTATTATTCAAGCTAACATATTTCCTAAATGTTGGGTATGAATGCCGGTAAGTTACCACGCGACGATGACCTCCCCGAAAAAATCGGATTGCTATGCCCGAGGATCGCGCCCGAACCAACCTCCACCTTTCATTCCAGTCAAATCTAGCCGTAGCCTGAGCGAGAAGGTTGCTGATGATCGTGGAGGTTTCCCACCTCCACCTCTTGGGAACGCTATAAATATGACGACCTTTGTGAGTTTTTATTCACCAAGAAAGCCTAGTAAAATGTCGAGCGAACCTGTGGATCCAACTATCATTCCGGAGGGAGCCCTCGACCTCCTCGATCCCGAATACTGTGCTTACGTCGGGTCACAACCCCCTGCCTCGCGTATCCCGCTTCATACCTTCCAGTGGTCTTCCGCTTCCCGCCGAGTATCACCTGACTTTGGCCAGGCGCCCCCTGTTCGACGCGCACGATCAACCTCGGCGGGCTTTCTGTGCTAGTGTTGACGCCGGATGGAGAACGCCCAAGCGAGGGATGGCCGGTCTTATTCTTTGTTCACGGTGGAGGGCGGGTTCTAGGCACTCCCGAGACGGGAATCGAGTTTATCTCTCGAGCTTGCGTTGGTATGCTCGTTTATCGTCTTTTTCTTGGGGTTGAATTAAATTATTTTTGGGCAGAGACTAGATGTGTAGTCCTCTCGGTGGATTATAGACTTGCTCCAGAACATCCATTCCTTGCCGCAATGGATGACTCGTGGACCGCTCTCCTTTGGTCAAATGCATATGGCAAGGATGAACTCGGGGTTGATACCTCTCGCATTGCAATCATAGGGGTCTCATCGTAAGTTCACTTTCTCCTTCTGCAGTTCGTACTTTCTAAAATTCTGGTATACAGAGGTGGAAACCTCGCAGCCGTACTCGCCCAACGCGCTTCACTCTCCCCTCCGCGCATCCCACTCACCTCACTTTTGACTCTTCGAATCGGGCCACTTGGACATCTTCGGTGAAAGAGCACGAACACATCTTCTCGTTACAGGCAGCGGACCTGTTCTGGCTTGGGGATTTGTACATTTCCGAGACGGAGGCTCGGACTAGTCTATATGCTTCAGCGCTGTTGCAGACCAACCAAGCTGCGCTTGATGGAATGGTTCCAGCGTGGGTCGGTGTGGCGGAGCTCGGTGTAGTGAGAAGCGAGGGAGAGATGTACGCGGAGAAGTCGAGGAGCTTTGGAGTCCCTGTTACTTTGAGGACATATAAAGGCCGGTCTATGTCACCTTCTCATTTGGAGCCAGAGGAACTGACGCGGAAGCAATCTTAGGTGCAATTTTCGTACGTTCTTTCGGAATCACCATAACCTCATCTAGTTATAACTTATATCCAAGATAAGACGCCTTAGCTTGAAAGGAGCGAGGGCGATTCGGTAGTTAAACGTGGGATTGGGTGAGTCTCGCTCTAAACCTGAAGATTATTGTACCTACACCTCAATCGAAAAGGTAATACCCGAAGCTCGTGTATGCGCGGGTTTTCCCGGATGCATGGATACAGGAACACGAGGGATATCGTTTTAGGCCAATCCTAAGTGTGGAAAGTGGCTCGAGTCTTAGTCCGAGGGCTATATTTAGAAATACAGTACGTCCATACGTTTGTATTAGTCCCAATCAGCTTAGATATCGAAGTAGCCCACGACGTCAGTTGCGTTGAACACGCTCCAGCGTCTGCATGACCCCTCGCAATCCTATTTGCGAGGAATTGCCGATGTTTACCCCGAGATACGATACTCGCGGTATCACCCGATGGATAGGTACCGGAAGCTAATCAAAGTAAATCCGACCTCCTTAAAGACTCGCCTCGGAGCGTCTCAAGCCAGGCCATATGTAACCCCCACCAGGATACACCTTTCCTCTGCTTCGTCTGTTTATTCCCCACACCTCTACACCTCCACACCCCACACCTTGTAATATCTCATGGCACAACCTGCACCTGCACCAGCGGATCTCCCTACCTCGAACACCATTCCTCAATCCATAATCGACAAACTCGACCCCGAATACCGCGCGTTTGTGCTCAGTCTCCCCCCTCCCTCGGGTGTACCTCTACACAAACTTGCATGGGGACCACATTTCCGAGTGACTGAGAAGACTGATCCGCCTGAGTTGGGCGAAGAGCCTGGTATACCCGTTGGATCGGCGACGACCGTCGAATTTGACGGCTTCTCTGCCAAGATGTTGACTCCTGAGGGGGAACCGCCTAAATCTGGTTGGCCAGTCTTAATTTGGATCCATGGAGGCGGCTGGGTGTTTGGTTCTGCAGAGAGCGGGGTGTCAACATATACGCGGGCGTGTGTAAGTAAGTACCACACTCCTATCCTCCTAATTCAATACATCGTATTGATTTGTTATCTTTGTGGCGGATAGAGGCGCGTTGCGTGGTATTATCAGTCGAGTATAGACGCGCTCCGGAGTATCCCTTCCCTCAGCCCGTAGACGACTGCTGGAACACCTTACTCTGGGCCCGAGAGAAGGCGAAAGACTTGAATCTTGACGTATCCCGAATTGCAGTCGGTGGCGCCTCGGCGTAAGTACTTAATCCTTCACATCACATTCATGTGACCCAATATTTTTCCCCCACTAGCGGAGGGAACCTAGCCGCTGCCGTGGCTCAACGAGCCGCGCTTGCTTCGCCTCCCATCAAGCTCGCTCTCCAAATTCTAGGTGTGCCCATCACCGACTGCACATTCGATGCGAACGATCGATCGGGTTGGACTCCGTCAATGATCGAGTATGCCGATATATTTTCGCTACGAGCGCTAGATATGCTCTGGTTCCGAGACCTCTACATCCCGGATAAATCTCAGCGTTCGCATCCAGATGCTTCACCGCTACTGCAGGAGGATCCACGAGTTTTCAAGGAGATGGCACCAGCGTGGATTGGAGTTGTTGAGCTCGACGTGTTGAGGAGTGAGGGAGAAACCTACGCAGAGAAACTGAAACAGAATGGCGTACAGGTTACTTTCAAGACGTATAAAGGTTAGTTAGATTTAACTATACTAGTACGAATGCAAACTTATCATTTAAACCAATAAGGCGCTACCCATCTAACCCCGGCGGCGGATAGGGTAAGTCTCTCAAGCCCGATATGTGGGTCGAAATTGACACTATTTGGTGATAGGTTTGTGCCTTAGCTCGTACAATACGGGACGATCAGGTTGAGGCGATAAGGTTGGCATTCGCCTCCTGAAGTCCGCGCGACGTTCCACGTAAGAGGTGGATTTGTAGCATGTATGCATAACTGAAGCTACGATTCTTGGTGCTATATGAATAAAAATAACTAATACTGAAGTACAAAGTTATCTGTTCCAAGTGGATTACGGAAAACTCAGCCCGAACTTAATCCTAATGAGGGATTATAGCTGAGTAAGACATGTGGCGGGTTCGAATACTGCCGTTTGCCCACCCTACCTTCATCCTAGAGATCAGGTCCCAGCCGACGTATACGAGTCGTCTGAGCGCCAACGTGATTTATCTTTCGTTGTCTAAAAGCCTATTGTCGTGCTGGAATGGCCACTATACGAAACCCCTCTGATCCAAAAGACCCTACTACCATCCCACCCTCGATTCTTGAGCGCCTCGACCCCGAGTATCGGGATTTCGTCTTATCCCAGCCTCCAGCCTCGCGTACACCACTTCACACTCTCAAATGGAGCGAGGAACTTCGCCAGCGAATCGATTCTAGCACCGCCGGGAAAGCGGAGCCTGTTCCCGTCGGTTCGACAGAAATGATCGCTTTCGATCGGTTCACCGTAGGGGTCTTCATGCCCGATGGCTCTCCTCCAGACGGTGGATGGCCAGTTTTTATATACGCACATGGAGGTGGTTGGCTATTTGGAAACGTTGGATCGGGAGCATCGTTTTACACGCGTTTATGCGTTGGTGAGTTATATGCAGCTTTGTAGTAGCAACCATTCAGAGCGTTGGGCATAGAGACAAGATGTGTGGTTATTTCAGTCGGCTATCGCCTTGCACCCGAGCATACGTTCCCCGCAGCATTGGACGACACTTGGGCCACTTTACTATGGGTCACCGGCGACGGAGGCATAAAGCTTGGTATCAACACGGAACGTATAATCGTAGGCGGATATTCAGCGTACGCACTCCTCTGGTTTTTACAACGAGCGTACTCATGTCTTCATGTCAGGGGGGCAAACCTCGCGGCTGCTGTCGCCCAGCGCGCCGTACTCTCTCAGCTTCCGAACCGCATCCTCAAACAAGTCCTGCTAATGCCTATACTTGACCTTACGCCCACTGCTGACCCTGCAACATGGCCCCCGTCTATGCGAGAGTATGCGGACGTATTTGGACTTTGCACTCAGGATATGCTTTGGTCCCGAGATATACATACGCCTAATGTTGTGGATCGGGCGAACCCAGAAGCATCCCCAGTATTGCAGACAGACGAGCGGGCATTCAAAGGGATCGCTCCAGCATGGATTGGCGTCTCCGAGCTTGATATTCTGAGGAATGACGGGGAGCGCTATGCAGAGAAATTGCAGGAGCATGGTGTTCCTGTCGAGCTCAAGACATATTATGGTGAAGTCGTAATCGAACGCTTGTGTAGATTGAAGTATTGACTGTATCTGCGGTAGGGGCTACCCACCTCAGCGCTCAAGCGGATAAAGTGAGTACTTCAAGGACAATTAAATGGAGATGTGCTTACTGCATCAAAGGTCTGCCAACTTGCTCGCGCAATGCAAATCGACCAAATATGCGCCATCAAGGATGTACTCCAATTGTAAACTTTGAAACATTGGCTGTTCTGAAGTCCCTAGTTCTGCGAGAATACATCAGGGTTACATGCGCCTTGCATCGCACCCAAAGTTCTGAATCAACTGTTACTCATTCAAATCTAAGCGAATTTCTCTCAAAATCTACACAAAGGTCGTCAGTATGATTGTAGATATGCTCATGTTTTTTATCGCGTTCCATCTGGGGATTTATTCCCGGGCCCATATAGACAGCATTTGTGCGCGTTTTTAGTATATATTGCATTTTGCAACCCATATTTTATACTTGCAGTTTACCTTGAGGCACAAGTTCTTTTGCGGTGAAATTCTATTGTGTTTCTGTAACTTCAGTAGCCTGCACTGTGTAAAATGTGGGCTCTGGGATAGCACATTTGACATCAAAGGACATAGGGTTGTATGCCATATTTCTAGGAGAATTGGCTTCCCGCATTTCTCAGCGTGGTCCAGTTTGGATGAGGTGTGGCTGTGCCCCTATATGCGCTGCATATAGCCAATCCTCCTAGCTTTTAAGTACAGGGGTACATGCTAGCTTTCAAGGGCATTAGAACGCCTACAATTGTCATAGGCAGTGGCTGTGGAATCATAGAAAGTCACTCCCAATTTGGACAGGTCAACACACGGTGCCTAAGAGAAAAAGGTCACTGCCAGCAGTGGCCATATTTCTCCAACCCCCCCCCCCCCAAAGTATGGTAACATTTCATAAAGAGGAGGGTCAGTATATATAGGGGTTATAGGCACATCTTTCAATGGTTCCCCTTCATCCTGACATACATTATACATTTAGTCTCTCGGCTAGCAGAAATATGTGTGCGCTCATTCCGAGCCCAATGAAATATTGTGATTGTAAAGTGTAGAAACACATCTAGGTACCAATATGGGCAGTTTTCTGTGTGTTTCTTCATATTCCAAACCATTTTTTTACATAGGGATTTACATAGGGGAGAGAAATGTGTGCTCTTGGGAATAAATCCCCAAACGGAACGCGATAGTTTTTTGCTAATTAAACATATGCCTGTGTCGGCCTGAATCACACTAACGTTGTAACATTATCTTATACAAGGGGTTTTCAACCCAGTGTAATATAAGTTCTGCAGGTTCTCAGTGTTTCTTACACTGATTTAGATGCAAAAAGCAATCGAGCACGGCCGGGATCGAACCGACGAACTTTGGTTGATTACGTAAGACGTTATCGAAGACCAACGTGGTAACCACTCCACTACGCGCCCTTAGAAGCTAGGCCAAGGGAGTCTATGTGTATCGATAAAGTTTCTCCTCGTAAGCAACCGCGCAGAGCACAGCTATTTATTTACACGCGCTATCTCCTGCTACTTCTCATTGTACGTCTGAAACGCGTATATGCGCTTTCTTTCCCGCATGACCGGTCGTACGAATCGTTCGGTTGTATGCTCACTAAACCATACTTTCACAACACATATATATATCCTATCAATCTGTAACACCCAATAACCCATGCCCAACAAACAAGGGCGATAGAGTCCAGCACAACTACAGAAAGGGCAAGATTTGCCGGATGAAAGTCCAAAGCCAAGTCCGTCGTGAAATGAGTGTCCGTAAAGAGAGAGACAAGCGAGTCCGTCGTAACGCGAAAACCAAACATGTGATATAACCAAACCAAGATATTGAGTGTCCGAAACAGTGAGGTCGTGTCCGAGAAAGCGCGCAAATGAGATGAGAAAAAATGGTCCGTCAAGAATTAGTTTGGACCTCCGGTTTGTGCGAGCATGCTAGTTTAACGCATTAGATTCCGCATATACACCATGTCAAGCGAACTTACTTGTCGATGGCGCCTTGGTCGACAGGTGGGCTACGACCGTCCCCGACCATAACTTTCTGCGCAACGGACGGGACGCCGTCTACGACAACGAATAGCCAAGCTGGACCAGGAGGATACACTGGAACCGAAAATGAGATAAGCCAACTGATACGTGTATGCTGGCGATATAAACGTACCATTCGGGTTGGGAGGCCCGGTAAACGTCACATAACGCCCGAGGCTCAAAGCAGGTAAGGTAACCATTCGTTGGTCCACTAAATATCACCATAGGTTAGTATAAGTTCAGTAAGACAAATCGAAAATACGCACTGTGCACGCCGTGCGTCGAGAATCCCAGATCCATAAGCACCACAGAAACCTTAGAGAAAAGGCCTCGTTTGTGCTTGCCAAAGCCAGTGGTGATCCTAACCGTGGAGGCGCGCGCGTAATGCAAGGTCTTATCGAAGGAGATAATTGTAGGACGAGGCTTGGACATGTAGTCCTACAAAAAGTGTCAGCAACAAAATCAATAGACCGTAAAGTGAAGAACTTACGGGGAATAACATCTCAGTACGGAACTCTGTCGGATACTGCCTAGTCTCGACATTCTCGTTCGGATTCGACCCAGCAATCATAACCGCCCCACTCGGCAACAACGTCCTACACCACATATCAGCCTCAAACTCCACGCAAGAACACTACAAACTCACGCAACAGAATGATACAACCTAGGAATATTCGACGTCGGCAATCCCTGGCTCGAGAAACGCTTTCCAGCAGGCGCCTCAGGATCGTACAACAAAGGCTGGTAAACTGGGTTATCGGCATTCGAAGCGCCGACCTGGTTCTGGACGTTGCCGTATCCGGCGGTACCAGTCGCAGCGCCGTTGATGATAAGGACCTTTCCATCAGGAAGGAGGACTCCGTCAGGCATCACTAGAGAGATCGTTTTAGCATTCAGACAGAGAACTTTGCCCGATTTCAAGGGCTGCGCGTTAAAGAACTCACTGCGCGGTCCCGGCATCTTCTCAACTTGCCAGCCCTGAGTTTGACGAAGCCAAAGAGAAAGGCCATCGTCGCAAAAACAAGCATTCAGTCGTTGGGACGTTTCCCAATTGAGAAAGAGGATGAGCAAGGGTCAAATAAGCACGTCGATCAGCGTTTAAATTAAACGTGGCGAAGTAAATAAACAGACCTTCTTGATGCCCTTAGAATTCAAAGCCATCCTGGAGCACTGAGAGCTGGCAGGCGTCTGAGAGCTAAGCTGTTCGCCGGGAATCAAATCGCTAGAGCCAGTGTGATATCAATATCAGGAACCGACTTGTCTTATTCGCTACACTCACGAAACCTCCGATCCGCCACACAACAAGATCTCCGCCGCCCAGCCGTCCTCCCACCTCAACGGAAGCATAACTCCTGCGCCGCTCATCGGGTATGTCACGCGCTGGCCATTGGGAAGGTCCGGGAGACGGGTCTCGACGTTGCGCTGCCAGTCGAGCATCACTGAAGCAAAGATGAGCAATGGAAATAGTTGGGGAGCTGGTGGGACCTACTGGTTTTGTTGTTTGCGGCGACGAAAACTTGGCCGTTGGGCAAGGCATTCATGTGCGGAAACATGTTATGCGGGAGACCTGCATTCCACCATTGAGCACTGTTCGTCAAAGACAAAAATAATAGCACTCACTGTCAACCAGAAACTGGCTCGGGATTTGAAGACCTGCGTATTCGGTGTGTCAGAATTACGGATGTTAATGGTTATCAGTTCACGCACCATTATAGCCGTTAATGTTTTTAGCTGGGTAGAACTCGTACGTGGGGTTGTTGAGCTCCTTGAAGTTTGTCCAACCACCTATTAAACAAAGGTGAAGAACCGGATTAGAATTGGCCGGGTTCCAAGTGCGCAACCACTTACCCCCATATGCACCACCGAAAACCAAGAGTGATCCGTCGGAAATCCGAGCACCAGAAGGATACCACCGCGACGAAGTAAGCCTAATGCGCTATGATACAAGTCAGCGCCACACTAAGATAACATTAACAATTGAACCAACCTGAGGGCTCTCGTACATGTCACAATTTTCATTCTCTGCGCATGGATTGAACAAGCGAACGCCTTGCAACCCGCTCGGGGCGCTCACGCCAGGGACCTCGACAAGCGGGTTACCGCCGATGTTAACCACTGAATTCGCAAGACCAATGCGGAACCAAATTATCAAGGGCAAGGAAGCAGACCAGTCATGGAATTAGCACGCCACGCGCAGAAGGAAGCATGTCAGGTACGCACTAGTTCCGTTCGAGAGCCATCCACCACCCGCGCAGAAGCTGTTGGTCACGAGCTTGATGGGCCGTGGAGTATTCGACTTGAGCGAGTAAACTGCACCCCAGGCCGACTTGCCTTCGGCGTCTTTCAAGGGGTTGGACTCGAGCTTGTCGATGATCAGAACGGTGTCGGGACCGACGACAGTCATTTGCATCGCACCACTAGAATGTATCTCAGCACGCAACGACGTAGGATAAGCAACACACTACTCACACTCCAGTGGTGCCAGGTTGAGTTAAAGTCCATGCTGCACGCGTCGACGCGAGTAGACACGGAGCGAGTAGAACTAGTTGGAGTGCTTTTCCGACCATATTGAATGCGAGCCCGCGACAGAAAGAGTGAATTATTCAGACAAATGAATGTGTCGTCGAAAGAGCGTCGACGAAGCGATGTAAAGAGAGTAGAAGCAAACGAAAACCACAACCCGAAGGCACAACCAGCGAGAGGGAAAGAGGCTAATCTGGACGACCAGCCTGACATGGTTTATATCGACGCTGATCAAAGGATGTTTTGTCAGTGGGCGTTGGATGATGATGGACCCTGGCTTCGGCAGGCGAGTGGCTTGGCAACAATCTACGATTATCACGTGATGGATCCGGTCGACGTGCAAGACTTGACACGGAGGTCCACCAGAAAGTTCTCTGCGAAACTGTTTCACTGAGAACTGTGAGCGTGGATAAAGTACTTCAGCATGTCCGAATTCGGATGCACCCGCGCTTACTGTACCGCGGTAACGGATGGATACCGGGGAAAACAATGTATCCAATAAACCCAACATAACAAATACACTAACTCTCGTAGTCGTTGAGACCATCGCGTAGTAAATCAATATGAAACTCGAAGCACAAGATAATAAATCCCGTAGTCGTTCGGGCTTGGAATGCGTAGTGAGTGGATGCGTAAATGTTCCACGCGAGTCTTTCAGAGACGAAGAAATGAATAAAAAATCGATTGCGAAGTTTCGTTGTATGAATGTCGGGCTCAAAATAGATCAAGTATCCCGAGGTTTGCGCGTGAATTGAATTCTCCAAAATTTCTTCAATCATTGCGAGTCTATTATTTAACCTTCGGCTAAGTACTGTACCCTTGCTACAGTAGGCCGAGACTCTCTCGCGCGTTGGGAATGGTCGGGGGAGCAAATATTGAGTTTGCAATCGACACCTCCTTCGATGAGGGGACTTCTTTTCGGAGAAACCGGCCTGGAAGACATTTGGGACTAGACCTCACGCAGGGAAAAATTGGGTATGTACGCGGCTCTGTGGGTGAGGTACTGTAGGTACCTTATATGCGCGCATGTATTTGACGAAATCACTATGCAAAGCTGCATCATAATTTTTCATTCTTCAGCAAGAAACAAGATATTGAAGAAAGGAACAAAAGTGGTAGGAACCCCCAAAACAAAGACAAGCTTGAAACGCCTTGGTCCGGTATACCTCGAGGCTCGCAAATTTGTGTCCTTTACGGTCCACCGGTGTTGGCGAGCATACTAAAGGCACGGTTAGTTTCATGAGCAAAAGTGTAAAGTTGTAAGCCTAGGACGTACTAGTCAATCGCCCCTTGATCCACTGGTGGGCCTGACCCGTTACCAATCAAGACTTTCTGGCCTTTGGATGGGACGCCATCGACTACCAGGAAGACCCAGCCGGGGCCAGGAGGATATACTGAATATACAATCATTAGAAGTCCCGGAAAGATTGTGACACTGGAAGAATACGTACCACTAGCGTTTGGCGGTCCAGTGACAGTCGCCGTACCTGCAGCCAGGGTTCCCGTGCAAGTAGTCTTGAGCTTGACCATCCGCATGTCCACTGTAATTCACAGGTGCACGTTAGGATCGTTCTCGACATAGGCGGAGTTATTTGGTACATACTGTGAACACCGTGCGTTGAATACCCGAGATCCATCAACGCCACGTAGCAAGGTACATTGGCTTGCAATCCAGTGAAACTAAGCGTCTTGTTCTCCCCATAGTTCCAAGTCGAAGGCAATCCGGAATAGACAGGACGGGTCATGGTCATGTATGGCTGCTCCCAAGGCACGTTCAGTAACGTACACGACGAACGGTGGGACGAACAACATGCTTACAGGGCTGATGTACTCGACCTGGTACTCGGTTCGGTACTTGCGCGTCTCGACGTCAAGGTTAGGATTGGACCCTGCAATCATGACACTTCCATCTGGCAGCAACGTCCTACGCCCAACTGTCAACATCTATTTCGGGACTGGCATATGAAAGGAGACCTACGACACCGAGTGATACAACCTCGCGATGTTCGAAGTCGGCATGCCAGCAGTGGTGAACCGACTTCCTGCAGCTGCACTTGGGTCATATAGGACTGGAGTGAACGCTGGGTTGTCGGCGTTCGATTGTCCGACCTAAAATAGATTTGGATGAGAATCGTAACAGCGAGCGCGACCGGATACTCACTTGATCCGGTACGTTACCGTAGCCAGCGACGCCAGTCTTCGCGCCGTTGACAATTAGAATCTTGCCGTCTGGCAGAATCGTAGCGTCGGGCATGACTGATGCGATAGAAGTCGAATAGCCAGCGAAAGAGTGATTCGACGGAGAAGTAATGGATTAGACCAGGTGTCAGTGCGTGATCCACGGGGTCCCGGTCTAGACACATACCACGACCGTCAGGCATATCCTCGTGAGACCAGCCCTGTGCGCGTTAAGGTGGTTATTCAGATGGGGTACGTTAAGCAATGGCAGCCAAGCTTACCGCAGCAATGCCTGCAGCATCAAGGACCAAGCGAGAGCATTGCTTGCTAGTGGGTGATTGAGAGCTGACTTCGTTCTCTTTGAGCGTATCGCTGTGTAATGTATCAATGAAAATGGGCAGGGCAGAAATGATAAGATACTACATACGAGAGCTCGGATCCACCACATAGCATTACCTCGGGCTTATAGTTGTTCTCCGGCGTGAGCGGAAGAAGCACACCTTTGGGATGTCAGACGATCAGACCGCATATAGTTTGTTTTTTAGCGACATACCGACGCCGCTCATTGGATACGCAACGCGTTGGTCATTCGGTAAGTTTGGCAGCCGCGTTTCGGTGTTTGTTTGCCAATTGAAGGTCACTGTCCGGCAGGTCAGTGAAGATTGGGGAGTAGAGTCACAGGTGACGTACTAGCCATGTTATTCGCCGCGATGAAGACATCGCTGTTCGGGAGTAGGCTGTTTCAAATAGTTTAGTTGATTTTCGAAGCCCCGGAGGATAGCAAGACGAACATCAAGTGTGGAAACATGTTATGCGGTAGTGCTATAATTACACGACACATTAGACAAATATCAATATTGTCAACAGGTATGGG